>JAFELO010000578.1:258999-273687 GCA_017140195.1 Eumaeus atala | reverse complement strand
AACGCGCAGTTTGACAACTACCAACGCCCGTTAATATCCGCATAACAGTTAGATGATCACGTGCTACGTACACCTAGCGTCCTAGCCACCAGTTGGCGGTCAAACTATTCACATGAACTCTACAGTTGTCCCCTCTCAATGAACGGGAATACAGCGTGTCTCGCGTCAAACAAACCATCTGGCCGGCGGACCACACCTGCTCCTAAAGTATTACCTTACTGTCAAATATCACATATTGTTAGCTCGTGATCGTGAACTATGACGATGTTTGGGGGAGCCTGCTGATGCTGCTTATGAGTAACATCCTTAAGACGTGACCAGGTAATGTGTGTAGTATTTCTCACTCTAACATTTAACTAATATAACTAGTTTCCGTGATGGATCTAAAAGTGGTCGCCGCAGCTCGTAAACACTCATGTCGCGGTCTTCCCTCGGGAGATTCTGAGCAGACGCCATTTTATTTGGTTTTAATGGCCCGAGAGCTAGCACAGTTAAATGTCAAACCGTAGAGAGGTGAGGCATGGTGGACGATGTAAAATCGTAGATGCTGCGCAGGTTGTAATGATTTCGTAAAACGCGGATGTCGCCGATATGTGATCGCTACCACTTAGCTAAACGACTTAATTACGGGGGCCGTGGCTGTGCCCGCTGTAAGGGCATGCTTGTCAATAGACAAAACTTAATAGGTCAAACAGAAGTACCTCCACAGCATTATTTAATATAGTACTAATAATATAAACCTTAAGAGTTTTTTTTACTTTGTTTGTTTGAACGCGCTAGTCTCGGGCAGTACTCGCCCTAATTGAAAAAATATTTTTATGTTAAATATTACATGTATTGAGGAAGGTATACCTCTGTAGCCTACTTAGCATGACTACAGTTACAACTAAGAAGACCGACGTTACGCGGATGAAAACGCGAGACGACTCTAGTTATAAATAATTCCGTCCCTTTCATTACAATCATGTTGGAATGTAAATCTATTTATTTTATATCGTCGCCGTGTAATATATGAAGCAAACACGGTAGATACACGTGTTGTTGGGAACTGAGTCACGTACCTAAATATGCCCAATAATTTATTGACGAATATTATTAGTGGGTGCTCTGAAGTTTTGTTTAGACGCGGACCAGCGTGTGCAGTAGTTCTTGCGTCATCTAATGTCTATATAGCATTTACCTATTATTAGTTCCCTCCTCAAGTATGGATGTAAGGCACCGGGTATAAAAAATAGATTAAAATCGTGTGAAATAATTATCGATCAAGTTCGACGCCAAGCCTAACGCTTTATCGACGCCTGTCAATTCTTTTACTAATATTGCTGAATTTCATCCGGACCAGAATGGAACAACCAGTCGCTCACATAACTGGCAGGAATTGACAGCAATTCTGTCAGGTTGGTCTCATTGGTGTGATAGAGTTATGGACTATGTATGGGCAAACTCCGCGTAGTAAACGCCAAGAGTTGTAGTTATCACTAAAGACACTAGCAACTGTCACCACGTGATGTTTTTTTTAAATCAGTCCAGTGGCTCTTTCCGGACTGTACATGTTAATGAACATGACAATAAATCTACTTTTTACGGCTCTAGTAGTTTTAATGGCACTTTATTGTCCAACCGCGACGTTTCGGTTACTTTGCAGCGGTCATGGTCACGGTAGGTTGGAATACACGACGTTATTGTTACAGTAATATAGGCCTGACAGGGTTTTTGGGGTTGGTTTGGTTTCTTTTTGATCAACCCTTCCGACGGGTGGTCTCCCTGCCCTCTTGCCTTACACCTGAATAGCCCACCAAGGCTGATCAGGGCAGTCCAATGATTTTGTTGGGCACTTGGAGACTTCCTGCTGTGTAAGTATAGAAAAATAGCGAGTAGATATCATACAGTTATAGTAGAGTAGAATATAATTTTAATTAGATAATAATCATTACACTGCTATGAGGCTGCACTATTTACTATATTGTTACTTATACTAATGCGTAATAAAAATTTTAAAAAACTTCTTAAGAAATCACAAAATAAAATTTATAAAATAAAAAACAAAATTCACAAAATAGACATACAAAATAATAAAAACAATTAAAAATAAAGATGAGTTTATATTTAAATTCAAATTTTTATCCCGATATTTTCGCGGAATTAAAACTTGCGTGGGAGAAACCACAGGGCCTGCTAATGTATAAATATTTAAATTGAATAGTCATAAGATGAGTCAGATACGGTTTTGGGTAACGTCGTCGCTGACAACACATATTTTGGCTACTGAATATAATTTGTTAAAAAAATGTGTAGTGTACTGAGCTTCTGAATCTTGGTGGTATCGGTTTATTGACCCCTTCCCTGTCCATATGGGAGACACAAAATGAGGCGCATGAAATCTGCAATCACTTCTCCTGTTCTTCTGTGTAAATTTGTTGCTGATCTCAAAACATTTTAGCATTTCCCTCTGCCTATGCAATTATATCAAAGGGTCACAAGTGGTGGCCGCTGTCGATCCTAGTGACACAGAAGTAGCATGTTTGGGAAAGTGTGGTGAGCTGGGAAAAATAAAAAAGTGGTGCATGAAACAAGGAGCTCGTTAAACGACATCAGTGCTTTAGATCAAATAGCATGCAGGTACGTACATGACCTGTGAAAAGGTGTAAAATTATTGGTACAATCTGAGCGAGAAAAGTGTAACGAACTGGCGGAACTCTGAGAGACAAACCAGTAAACAAACGAGAAAAATCTACTCTACGAATATATCTTCACTGTCAACAATATTGCGAGCACAATACATATATGAGAACGGGGTAGGCAGAAAACAAAATAGAATCATTGACGTCTCTTTCCCCGTATATATGACGTATAGATAGATACCAGCAATAATTTCATTATATGTAATAATTACATAAATGTGCGTATATGCTCTGAAACGCGACTGGAGTTTGCTCCTTAAGAATGATCATAATTCTGGAGTGAAATAAACAAGTTCACTATCGGCCGGCGCACCGGGGACACAGATCGGGAAACCAGCCCCGTGCCTGAATGTTTCACTCCATTTTAATATTTCTTTCTATTTCACGCTATATGCCTTAAATCCTTTATTACGGAGTAAAATCCTGTAAGCATTTAAAAACACCAAGCAACTCGTAATGTTCAGCCACAGGTATTGTTCGTTTATAAATCTCTCCAATGCTTCATGTCGGTCCCTTGCAGCAATAAATAATTGCGTGAACCCAACCACTGAATTAATCACCAACAACATAAGTAAAAGAGAAAAAGTAAAAAATTACACGCCACAAAGAACCGCGAACACGCACTCGAGGTGATAAGTAAAATTGGGGCGAACCCATTAAGTTGTCTTCAAGCCTGTAGACGCTAAGCTGTCATCACGTCACACTTATCGCAGGACATAAATGCCCTGAGGATGTTCTCGCGCAAATCCTTATTTACGTTCGTCATAATAATTTATGCACGCCGCCATACTGGTTAAAGTATTAGAGTTCCACTTTTGAATATAGCTTGTTTTAATAATTTTTAGGTCCCGAATGTTTTGAATTGATATATTATTACTGTATTTTACATAAAAAGTATTTTTGTAACTCAATGAAATATCTATGTATTGTATTTATATAGAACATTCATGATTTTTGTTTGTTTGAGTTGATTGCTACACGACGCGGAGATGACGTGAGGAGGGAACTTCTTTCAGTTTAAACATCGCATGAAACTTTAAATATATTCAAAAATTCCACCTCTAAAAGGTTTACAATCTGGTGTAGGGCGCGTGCATCAGAATGTTACGCTTACTAGTGGATGAATCGTACACTTTCCGGTTAAAACTATAAATATTATTAGACTAGTTGGCTAGGAAAAAATCTCTGTCATTGTCATTTTCTAATTTTCTTGTTACTTCCTAATTAGGCGCTAGGGAGCGCGTTTTCACAGTTAAAATTCTGGCTTTAATATATTTGCTGTTCGCATCCTAAAAGTCATTTATTATGTAAACGTAAAATTAAAAATAAATTATTTGTGGAAAAAGTATATAAATTTATTTATTTATTCAGGTGTTAGGTAATTAAATTTGTCTTTCGTTGTTTCAAAAGCTTGCATTTGATGATTTTGTTTAGTTTAGTGCCATGTGCAGCTTATATGGAGTGTCCTAACCTTCGAGTAGTTGGACTGGGCGAAACCTCGTACTCAAAGACTCGTATAAAATCTGCTTATTTACTATATCTCGTCCGGTACACGTACCCAGGTCCGGAATCAGCATTACCTTGGCTGAAACCTGTAACACGGGTCCTTGCGGTGCTTACCACATAACTGGGCTGACGTGGTGTGATAAGCGCACAGATATTATCATTATTATTGTTTGTCGGAGGATCGGCATTTCACGGAAACAAAACCTCCGCGGACGCTACTGCAGGAGGCAGCAGAATTAGCTTAAGATTCTTTACTATGTTAGAAGCGGTAGTGCCATCGCTACCTGCGCTAGGGGCTGACACGACCGTTTAAATGCCTTTCCCTCAATTGGATAAGATGCATTTAAGATGCAAGATGCGACACCTATGAGTTATGCTTTCACTTCATGGGAATCGTAAGAGTCAGGGCAGTATGGTCAACTGACACTAATGGGTGAAAGATTTGTGTGGATGTTTATGGACGCACGCCAGTAGTTACGAAATGAATTCAATTGACCCATATGCTATAAAATATTAAGTACAAAGAAATAGTGCCGTGCATCCGCTATAAACTATTAAATACTCGATCTCGTACAGAACCCTCAACTGCCAGATATTTACGACTTTCTTACGAGTTTATCTCGTCATTAAACATATATTAAGCGACGAGACGTGAGAAACTGAGTAAGGAATATTAATGAGTGAAATAAAACATATTTCGTTAAATATATCTGCGCCACCTGGAGCGAGGTGGCTGCCAGCAGCAGGGACCGGGACGGAATGTTTATGAAGCCTTGGCTTCTTTGCTGCTGGATCTGGAAGTGACTGCGGGTGTGTCTACCCGCATATACCTCCCTGTGAAAGTACGGATATCCCATTTGAGGTAGGGGTAACTCTGTATTATATCTGGTAGTCAAAAAATAGTATGCTATAAGGCGTGGTTCGAATAATAATGTGTAAAGTATGCGGTAGACATTCGTCTCGAGTGTGCAAGCATATAAAACATATGCGCGTTTTAAGAAACGTTGAAGAATTACGTATGTTAGTTTTGTAAGTGGCGCCATCTGGTAGCGTAATTGTCTTGAAAAAACTCAACTATTTATCTGTACACTAGTAGCACCCTACAGCTTCGACAGCATAACCCGCGTGTCCCTCCTATTTGACATGGCTTATAGCCTTTCTCATGAGCTAGCTAACGCCGCAGTAATTTTGCGTACCGGATCAGTACGTAAGGTTCCTACAAGCTATTCAGCATGTAACATCAGTTCATTTTAGAGTAAATGATGTCAATTACATGTGTCGGCAGCAGCAGTTTGTCATGCAGAGTCGAGTGGTATAAATTACGCGCCTGTCTCGTCACCTGTAGCATGTAGACTGTGCCCTGTGGGTCGCACCAAAATCATATTAATGATACTCACTATACTTTATTAGTCACAAGTGTGGAATTAGACGCAGTGCCAGGAGAGCTGTAATACACGAATAGACGATACATCAATTTGCACATCTAAAACAATTTAGGTGCTAAGTACTTCCACATGTGCAGATGTTTCGTCGGTTCGTGTGCACGGCACACTTTCTAAACCTTCGTCATAAAATTTTCTGACCTATACTTGTCCGCACACTTACTTAGTTTCACTTGAAGCTTAGGTTTGTCGACGTTATACGAGGGTGGATCTAAAAGTTCTAAGCCCGACCAAGATAATGAAAGAAAAGTGGATCTAAATTTATTTTTATTTTTCGACATAGTCTCCATCTAGTTCAACACACTTCTTCCACCTGACCTGCAACTTGTTTATCCCCTCGAAAAAAAAATGTTCCGGAAGGTCGTCGAAATAATCGTTTACTGCGACTATCTTTGGTCGAAAATTTCGAGCCACCCAAATGTTTTTTTAAATTAGGAAATAAATGATAATCCGAGGGGGCTAAATCCGGCGAACAAGATGGGCGAACAAGCAATTCGTAGCCACAATCATGGATTACAGACATTGTTTCAACCGAAGTATGAACACGTGCATTGTCTTGATGAAACAAAACTTTCTTACGCAACATTCCCGGCCTTTTTTCTTTTATTTCTTCCTGGAGTCTTCGTAAAAGGTTACAATAATAACTCGAATTTATAGTTTGACCTTTCGGTAAATAATCTACAAAAACAATGCCCTTCGCATCCCAAAAAACAGAAGCCATGACTTTGTTAGTCGACAAAACGACCTTAGCCTTTTTCGGTGTTTTCCCAACTCTTCCGTTATTATGTGTTACACCCGGCCATAACTAGCTATCTTAGCTATCTTACCAATGGTCAAATGTCGGTCACCCAGTACGAGATCACAAATTTTATCGATGTTTTCTTTCGTGGTAGAGGATGTAGGCCTTCCGCTCCTAGGATCATCTTTAATGCTCTCACGACCGCGCTTAAACTCAGCTGCCCACTTCTTGACACTGGAATACGATGGAGCAGACCCCCCAAAGTGCTCACCATATCTTGATGGATGTCTTTTGGTGATAGGCCTTTTTTATTGAGGTACTTAATGACTGCACGGTGTTCAATTTTCTCCATTATTGAAAATTGCTTCAGATTGCTTCAAACAAATCGTCACAGAAAATTTATATTGTGCAGTATCGGAATGAAACTGCGCACAATAAACCAATATGACACATACTAACAAATGACGGTAGATTTAAAACGATGCCATAGCTACCAACATGGAGCTATGAAATCGTTTTAAAGGCCACGAACTTCTAGATCCAACCTAGTAGTTGGAGTTTCGCACGACTCGTAATGATTTTGAGCCCGCTCTACTAGAGCGTGCTCGACGAGAGCAAAATTATTTTGCCTCCATTTTGCAAGTTATTCAATTTTATCGTGTTATTCTAGTTCATCTGAACATAACATATTAATTTATTCTGTTGTTCCGCGGTTTTTATATACGGTACTGTCATTTCATTAATATTTTTTTCGGGATAAAAAATCGTTTTTAAGATATTCCAGATTATGATGACCTATTCCGTCCAAATCTGATCAGTATGGTATGTATGAAAGAACAAAACAAACATTCATAGGCTTGTACATAATTGAATGAACATGGATTGCGCAATTGAAATAACCTGTCAAGAAGTAAAAAAGTGTTCTTAATTGAACTAGAGAACCTACCAAGCGGTGACCGGCTTCAGCTGCAGAGCAGCGGTTGACACGGGCAAAGTCGCGAGAAAACGACTAGTTCGTGATAAAGATAAAGTATGTTGACATTAACTCAACACCTCGTGCAATTTACGCGCACGTCTAAATATAGCTAACGAGTGTGAAACTCCTCAAACACACTGACAGATTCATTTCATCGTTAACATCATTTTGTCAGAGGTAGTGCCATTGCTTCATTGCAGTACAATTGGTGGGGTGCGATCTCTCACATATTGGCATCCAGAGAAAACACTAAATTTAGATGTGTCGTAAATGTCGAGGAGTTAACCGGCTACCAGTTAGACGATAGTAGATGCGCGTCGAGTTAGATGACACCATCTGCCTGTCACACCGCTTGTGACTTACGCCTGGACAGCCTCCAAATCATATTTAGTTTTTATCTTCCACCCAGAGTAAAACTAAATCTAAACACGATTTCCACCTAAAATGGTGGTGCGGATGCAGATTGCGAGTCGTAACGCAGAAAAGAAAATCTGGCCGTGACTTGCCGGAGGGGGTGTAGACACGGCCGCCACGCTCAAGTCGACCTTTGTCGAGTTGGTCCGTTTCCATTCACTCCCATATCACCGAACGTATTACTCTATACGTTAAACAGTGCCGAATATTATAGTAACCATTCCCACTTCCTCCCAGGGCGGTGGTGCGGGAGCTGATAGAGACGGAGGAGGAGTTCGGCCGCGACATGGCGCAGGTGGTGTCGCAGTACATGCGCCCCATGGACAAGGCCACCACTCCCAAGCCCGTGTTCGACAACCGAGAGCTGCTGTTCTCCAACTTCAAGCAGATCTGCGAGTTTCATAACACGTACGTACCTGCTGTACCACTTCAAGCCGCTTTGAGTTCGCTTTTGTGTCCATTTGACATTTCAGAATATGACAACTGTGGAAAAAGGAAGTGCACGCTGCATCGTGGCCGACTTGTTCACAGGAAGCCTTTAGGATGAGGTACTGCCATGCTGCATAGGAGGAGGTAGTGCCATGCTGCATAAGAGAAGGTAGTGCCATGCTACATTGGAGGAGGTAGTGCATCCCCACTATGGTTCAAGCCTTGTCGTAGCGGTGGGGCTTAGTAGCCTGCCGAAGCCAATTGGACTGAGGGGGATATTTGCACCCCTCTTCTAAAAAGAGGGGGCTTAAAGAACAGGAGGATGAATCGCGCTCGGTACACCTCTTATTAGAAGAGAGGACCCAAGAGCAATAGGAGGTGGCGCTTTTGCGCACGGGGCAAGGGGCGAGGATGGGAACCTCACCCCATTGCACTGTCCCAAAGTCGGTGGGGTTGTCATGTGGTGCGGGACAACCCCATCTGTGGAGGTGGAGTCGGTCCCTTAGGGGGCTGACTAGTCGTCGAGGTATCCTGAAGATTTGTTGTTCCGGGGCACCTCACCAAGGGCGGCACTGATGGCACTCCCAGTGGTTTTTGTGGGTATTCGGTAATATCATGTACCTCGAGTCCCACACACCACTGGACTCCACCCAGGGCCGGTGAAGGCGGGTAAATGCGTTTCCCCGCGTCAACAAAAAAAAGGGTAGTGCCGTGCATGGTGCATGACACTACATCCTCTCGTGGACCGAAATGGGGCAGGCACCTCTCGCTCACTTGAAACTGGCGTCAAGTGGCAGCGTCGCCGTCGCGTTTAGAGAAATGGTGTAACACCGGCCAAGGAGGGGGCCATGCGATGCCATTTTATAAAAATTAGAGAATTAATATAAGCGTTCCAATATCTTTTAACATCTTTTGTTGACAGGAGTCTACTGGAAGGCATCAAATACTATGCTGGCGAGCCGAAAATGCTCGGGCGAGCGCTGCTGCGTATGGAGCGGGAGTTCGACAAGCACGTGGCGTACTGCCGCGACGAGCCGCGCGCGCAGTACTTGCTCGCAGAGAACCCCACCGTCGCTGACTACTTCCAGGTCAGTGGCAGCATGAGGCAGGCTGTATTTCGACAGTGATCTCCGACAATACATCAAATGCGAGTAATGATCTCGTTCGGCTGAAGGCTTCGGAAGAAGCAACTCCAAGAATAAATGCCGCACGTAACGCAAGGGCATTACGGTCACTTTTTATATTTAATGGTTCAGAGGATCAGCTCTAAATTTGTTGCTTGCAGATATTTTTGTTCATTTTTTTCTGCTATTTATTGCTATCTAGTGCGACGTTAGGAAACCTTCATAGTAACGAATTTTTACAGATTTCTTCATTGGAACATAGATGGCGTTATCCTTTCATTGGTGTGAAATAATAATAAATAACTCTGTAGCGCAATGTTAACATAACTTTTGGTGAAAAAGTAAACAAAATACATAGGTTAAGTTATTCAGTATTCGTCGTTATTAATAACATTATGTATGTTTATAAAATTGTGTTTCGATTAGCGCCAACATACTTGTCGATGAATACATGAGTTCTGCTGTTTATCAACAAGATGGCGCTACCACCAACAAAGTTCAGTCAATATTTATACGCTATGGCCATGTATACTATACTTATAATATAAGGCTAAATTATTAAGAGGAAAGTATGATTGCCTGTTGTTGAGAACGCTTTTTATTTGATTTGAATACTTCAGTAAGTTTAGTGCACAATTATTTGTTACTGTTCAATAAGTTCACTTAGGTACACAATGCCAGACCGACAATTAATTCCACAATTACAAAGTTTTAGGCGTTCAGACGACAGATAGCGTTGTTTTTTATATTATTTCGCGGTCCTTTTTGTACTTTTAATGTAAATTGCTCTTACTCTATGAACACAGAGTGAAGTAAAATAAACAGATTATGACAACATAATGACTTTAAAAGTTCTCTTGCGCCAACCACAAAAACAATTACTAAAGTAGATATTGATGCCTATTTTAATTTTAGTTTTATCTAGTTTTGCAAGCTCTTCAAAAGCTTATGTTCTGTCTGCTTCTTTACTCATGTGCCACTAGTTCATCATTTTATACATGAAAAAATAAAATTTAGAGTAAAAAAATAAATCTTTATCTTGATATTATTCATTTTGTGGGTTTTGTGGTAAGTACAACAGATTTCGTTTGTTTTTCGGTTCCGGATGGAAATATGTTTACGCACTGCCACCGGCTATAAGGCTGAAATATATAAGGGATCCTCAGTCTTGCCTCTGACTTCGTCTACGAAAAAACGTACGACAGCTCCGAGGCCGAGGAGACCTCTATCACAGAGGCCATGTCGACTTCGGGTGCTAGCACCTCAGACTCAGGCTCCGACGACGGCTTCACGGTCGTCAGGAAAAAGAAAACGACGACGAAAAAGAGGAAGTTCCGCTCGGGAAGCGGAGACTCTGCCGGGGAATCCTCTGTCAAATCAGATACAGCCGCCCCACCCGCTAAGGCGGTCAAACACACGGTGGCGGAGAAGATCACCGACGCCCCGACCGCGGGACCTTCGTCGTCCCCCAAACCGCCATCGAAGGCGGCCCCTGTCGTCATGGAGGTACAACCTCCCGCGACCGCAAGCGTCCACCACCCATCATCGTCCACGATGAATGTGAGTGAATGACGAAAATCATAGACGAGGAATGTGTAAATTACATTTCCGCGGGGGCCGTAAGAAACGGCATACGAGTAAACACCGCTTCCCCCGGCGAACACCGCCGACTAACAGCACTACTCCGACAGCATGGTATTATGTACCACACGTACGCCCTGGAGGAGGAGCGCCTCCTGAGGGTAGTAATAAAGGGCATCCCAAAAGTGGTCACCACTGAGGAGGTGGCGCAAGAGTTGAGGAACAAGAAGATCCCAGTGGTGGAGGTACACGGGATGTGCCGACTGGAAAAGAGAGAGGGCACGCAGACGCAAGTGCCGTTTAACACGTTGCTGGTTGTCCTGACTCTATCTCCTGAGAGCAAGGAGATATACAACGTCCGAGCTATCAGCAAAGTGACGAACTTCCGCGTCGAGCCCGCGAACAAGAGGAGGGCACCAGGCCAATGCCACCGGTGCCAAATCTACGGGCACACGGTGCGTAATTGTTACGGGCGCCCTCGGTGCGTTAAGTGCCTGGGCGATCACGCCACCGCGGACTTTCTCAGAGACAGGAATTCCGCGGAACCTCCCGCATACGTGCTGTGTGGCCAGTCGGGCCACACGGCCAATTACAAGGGGTGCCCAAAGGCCCCCAAGCTATACAAGAAGAGGGCCCAGAAGCCCCAAGGGACGCCGAGGCCCCCACCCAGGGGACCGAGAGCCCCATAAGCGCCGGCACAAAAGCGCCCGACCGCGAAGCAGGTCGAGTACATCCCTGCCCCCCTACCCACCACGAACCGTGGTCGGGCCGTTGAGGGCCAGAGGGCCCCCAGCGGCACAAAAACCCCTCCTCCCTACCCCCCCGCAGCCGCAGAGGGCATCGAAGCCCCGGGCACCCGAGGGCCAGGGGACAAACGCGGCCGCGCCGCAGAAGGTGACTCCGCCTCAGAAGCCACAGCACGCACCCCCACAGGGCTGCAAGGCCGAAAGCATAGTCGCAGATTTCGAATTCCTGGCGGAATTCATAAGGGCAGTTGACACGGAAGAGGTCCAGCTATTCGCCCAAAAAGTTAAATATGACACCATGGCGGAGAAGATCCAAGCCATGGTGGATCATTCAGCGCTGGTCGACACGATCAAGCGCATGACCAAATAAGTCTCCAATGGCTACGACGGGGAGGATTAAACCACTCTCATTGCGATTGGTGCCGTTCAACGCGAACGGCATCAGATCAAACATACATGAGATGCGGGACTTCCTCCCACGTAACAAAGTAGACATCCTACTAGTGCAGGCATCGTTTTTAAAACCGACACAAGCAAATCCGCGTATCAGCAACTATAATATCATTCGGAATGATAGAACTCGATCCCGTCTTGGAGGTACGGCCATATATTACAAGAGAGCGCTACACTGTATCCCTCTCGACCCGCCCCGCTAGAAAATCTAGAAGTCTCATTATGCAAACTATGCATGATCGGCCATCAGCCCATCACCATAGTCTCTGCATACCAACCCAGCCAGAAGCCGCTCTTAGTCAGCGACCTGAAAGCCGTCTTCAACATCTTAGACCAAGACGACCCTGTCATTCTGGCCGGGGACCTGAACGCCCACCACAAAACCTGGGGCAGCAGGCACAACAATAGACATGGAACAACATTATCAGATTTTGCCGATGATCATAACATCTTCACCAACGCGCCGTATACGCCGACCCGTTACGCTCACGCGAACGCGCGGAATATACAATCTCCCAGCACGATCGACATCTCACTGTTCAAAATCGTCTCACTCGCCATAAAGACGGCTGAAACCCTACACGAACTGAGCTCAGATCATAGGCCCATCCTAATAGAAATAGGCTACGACAGGACTAGGAACACAGAGAGGATCACAAAGAAGATCATCGATTATAAACTATTGAAAGATAAGTTTATAAATCTCAAATCGAGCGACCTCGATATAGTCCCACACGTCATAGACACCCCACAGGCCGCCATCGCGGCCTCCTCGAATGTCAACAACTTAATTGTTGACAAGATAGGAGAATCGTCTAGAGAGATCTCCGCCTTCCCAGAGGAACGGCTGGCTCTCCCTGACGACGTCAGGGACATCATACGAAATTAGAATGCGGCTAAACGTGTGTACGACCGCCACGGAGGCGATGAGAACAGACGAGCCCTAATTTACTACCTGCACTAGAGGATGAAGAAAAAGCGGAATGTTTAGCAGACGCGGTTGAGAGTCAATGTATTCCCAGCACGCTCCCCACAGACCCCTCGCATCTAGAGGAGGTGCAGAGGGTAGTGACGGCCCGACTGGCTGTGCCGCCGGGCGATGGTGATGAAATCATACGCCCGACGGACGCGGACGAAGTGAAGGTGCTCATAAAAAACCTCGACACTAAAAAGTCGCCGGGGCCCGACGGTATCACAAACAAGGTACTAAAACAGCTACCCCCTGCCATTATACACCTACTGGTGTGTATTTTCAACGCTCTCCTAACGCATTGCGCCTTCCCGGACATCTGGAAGGAAGCAATAGTGATAGGCATCCACAAACCGGGAAAACCCCGGACGGAGCCGACTAGCTATCGACCTATAAGTCTTATAAGCTCGCTAGCGAAAATATACGAAAGGATTATCCTCGCACGCTTAAAAACCGTGATACGGGAGAGAAACCTGTTCATGGATGAACAGTTTGCTTTTCGTAACAGTCACAGCTGCCCCCAACAGGTACACCGTCTCACGGAATATGTACTTACGGGACTACACAGAAAGAGGCCGCACGGCACGTGTGTGTCTTCTTCGACGTAGCAAAGGCGTTCGATAAGGTCTGGCACCAGGGACTCATCTACAAGCTGTACCAACTGGAACTGCCTGATAGACTGGTACTGATCATAAACAGCTACCTAGAGAACAGGCGGTTCAGATTTAGAGTGGAGGGCACACTGTCCTCCCCCCGCACAGTCAGAGCCGGGGTTCCGCAAGGCTCTGTACTATCCCCGACCCTCTACAACTTGTACACCAGCGACCTACCGCGACACCCCAGCGTACAGCCGGCGATGTTCGCGGATGACACCGCACTGTACATAAGGAACGTTCCCAGAGAGGGAGCCAGATTACTCCAAAGGGCCGTCACCGACCTCGGCGAATGGTTCCTAAAATGGAGGATAGAGGTGAACGCGGGAAAGAGTAAGTCGATACTCTTCATCCGAACCAGATCACACGCGACAGGAGAGCGCGGAAGAAAAAGAATAAGATGGCCCCTATCCTGCTCTACGGGAACGAAATTCCTAGAGCGGAGACGGTCAAATATCTCGGCGTCACGCTAAATAGATCGATGGACTTCCGGAACCACCATCGATAGAGTTATAAAAAAGGCGCAATACATCCTGTTCAAACTCTATCCGCTGATAAACAAAAGGAGCAAAATGGCTAATAGACATAAGCTCACTTTGTATATCACATGCGTTCGACCGATTTTGTCGTATTGCAGTGCCGCATTCGCGCACATATCTCCCCAGCAGATACATCGTTTGCAGAAATTGCAAAACAGGTTCCTGCGTACGGCCACTGGTTGCCCCTGGTACGTACGCAATATCGATCTACATTGTGACTTCAAATTGACCTCGATTAAGGGCCACTTCAAAGAACTCTCTCAAAAGTTCTTCGATAGGGCCCGGAATCACCCGAATATTCTTATAAGAAAGACGTCGGTGTACGATCCGACTCTAATAACCGACTCCCGATATCATCGGCCGAAGCACGTATTGCACGACGCCGACGACGCGATAGCCGTAGCAGTTGCTAAGTCCACCCTTGCACACAAGCAA
>JAFELO010000578.1:245031-258970 GCA_017140195.1 Eumaeus atala | reverse complement strand
AATATGATCACGGCTTCTAGCCGATTTGAAGGGCAAACCGGTCGATTCGACATTCGACATCCGTCAGAGGGTGGGGGAGGAGGCCGGCCTCCTCTGACAAGCCTAACCGAAAGACGAGCTCAACTTTCCTTATAGACGTCCCGTAAAATTAAACGGCACGTCCCACTAGCGTGGGGAGGGGGACCGTTTCCCCCTTTTCGGTCCCAAAAATAAATCACGATAGGGTAATGCCCACAAAAATTCCGGTTTGCTTCTTCCCATCTGCGGGAAAAGAGGGGGGTCTGTCCCCCTTTCGTCTACCTAAAACCTGAAGACAAAAAAGTCTTCCGTAGACCCGACAAACTGTAGGGGCGAGGGCAACAGCGCCGCCATCAGTAATAGGTCCCTCTGAAAAAAAAAAAAGAAAGCCTCCGACTTTACGCAACATAGCCTTAGGTAGGTAGCCTAAACTAAGCAAAATCATACGATCCAACTATTTTAGAGTCATCTAGTGCAAAGTTTTTACTAAGCTTGCATTCAGACAATATTTTGACGTTTGTTATAAACCTGTTGGTTGTGTTGGCGTGCAAATGTTACTCATTACAATAAAACGACTTCTACGGATTTTATCGCGGTCCATTCAATTATTTAGCTAGCTCGACATTTCATTGTCATTTCATTTATTCGTCAACATAATCAAATCAAAAACTACACAAGACATCAAGACAGCAATATATAATAAGTATTGTTTGCATCGATCGAAACAACTAAAAATTCTTCGGGTTTTGTTAATAACTTATGATATCAGGACATCTGTCATCTCAGTCCATTCGCAAATATAATTTGATTGTAACCTGGAAGATACTTATTCCTAGTAAGTAAGCAGTAATTGTGGACGAAAGCGCCATCTAGTCAAAACGTATTGGTATTCAGTCCATACATTTCTGATATAAGGTACTCAAGTTTACAATTACATATACCTACTTACAAATACTTTCTTTAATGTTAAACAAATATGAAAATATATTTTCATTCAATTCAATGTATATTGATATATTGTTAAGTATGTTTTTGTTACTTTATTTTAATATAAAGTTTAAACATATCGAAAATAATTAGACGACGCTACTTTGAAATTTAAAAAAATACTTTTCCTCGGGTATAATATGGCAACTCTACCAGAGGGCAACTATATCAAGTACCTGTACTGTCTATAATGTTCTAGCTTTTGTTACTCCTAGGTATATATATTTAAAAATATGCATAAATGCAAACGCTCTTTCTATGCGAACAATTACAGACACTAAGTACTTTGAACCATTATATTTGTGTGGTTTATATCGTTGGCTTTTGCAAAGTTGTCGATATTGTCAACTTGATTATTGTCAACCGAAGATCCACTAAAACTCCACGGATTGCCTGTAATGAAGTGTCCCGGATCTGTCAGCGATATGACACTAGTTCCAAATTACTTAACGACATATCGAGAGGTCGCTGATAAATAACTCTATAAATCTCGTAACGACGCGGCCGCGGATCGGCGCGACAACTATTCTCGTAGTTGGCCGGCTGCCGGCGGCGGGCGCCCGGCCTGTCCGCGGTGTAGCGTGACGGGACCATTGCGATTTCATAATACGGATAAAATATGTAACAGGTAATGCTGCATTACAGTACGACAGGGAGATACCTCTCGTAATAAATGTGATGGATAAATAAGTGCGGTAGACTTATTTATCATGCGGATGGTCTATTTACACCAAAAGGTTTCGATTGCGCGTTCGGTCCCTTATGTCATAAAAATCCTGTTTGTCAGTCTACCAGTAGTCATACGCATGCTATGTCGATATCTGATTGTTAAGTTGCCACACGAAACGCCGCAGCATAGCTGTCAGTGAGCGGCGATGTCGGGTAAGCGAGAGGTATCTGGTAAGCGAGAGGTATCTGGTAAGCGAGAGGTATCCGATAAGCGAGAAGTACCGCCCTGGGACATACCCGCCCAATACGGCTGCGAAGCAGTGCTGCTTCGCAGCCGTATTCTTTTCTTTTTCATTACTCTTCCACATACTGGAAAAAAATAGTATTAGTATAACGATGACAATTTATAAATAACATAAAATAGTATTAGTATAACGATGACAATTTATAAATAACATAAAATAGTATTAGTATAACGATGACATTTTATATCCGCTAACTAGACCATGTACACAGAAACAATTTCTTTAAAAAAGAACCAGTGACAAAGGGTAGGTACATAACTTTTATTGTCTCTTAGACGCTTTGATAGATTCTATCTTACAACAGCTATCTCCAAAATACAATAAACCTGAAAAGAACTTTGTGCCAGCTGCGACACGTTGGAGTTTACTTCATTAGAACGAACATAAATCTGAAGTAAAAGTTGCGCAAGAGACGTAGGTAGCTCGTATGTGTGGTTGTAAGCGTGGCAATGCCTTACGGTCCACCGTAAAGTGTTTCACACGTCCATCGACGTGTGTTTAATTTATCGAAGTTTTCATAATATTTTACTTAACACATTTTGTCCATACCGCACGCTAAAATGAATAAAGTCTGATAATATTTTGGACTCCAGAAACTGTGGGTTCCACGAAGCACGTACGCAACGCACCCACATGTTTAAACATCCCTAGTTGAAACACGACTCATAATGTTAAGTATTAGGCAAGAACGGACTGGATAATTCCACATGATCGCCGGAAACAATGATTTCGTAATTGTGGCGTCAACAATACCTACGCGCTCTTCTACCTGAATCGTCTCCGGAAATAAATACACAGTAGTTAAATTGGACGATAATTATCGTCATCAGAGATGTGTATATGTATGTTTGTTGATTTCTATGTTGCCTACTACGGCCTAGTACGTTAAAAGATATTTTAATCAATGGGGTATTTTGAGTTTCAAAGTAATGTTAAGTTATTGACCAGATAGTTTCAGCAGTTTCCAGAAACCACTAACAAGGTGTTAATCGATTTTGAAAAGCTTTTGTTAGATTAAAGCATGATACTTTTTTTTTTACAATTATGTCCATATCAGGATAAGATTATAAATTCGCTACTTTCACCAAGATTTTCCATTAACTTATTATATTCGTCACGAAACTGATGAACTAGTGAATCAATGAGCGCCAGACCTATGAGGTGTAATTAAGAGGCCATGTTTCGGCCCCGCAGGTCATCACGGGGAGAACGTATTGGTTGAAGATTTTCAAGCTCTGCGGTGTAGGTGGACTACTTTAAACTGGAAGTCAGACGGGAAGTGTTGTGTTGCGGGGGAAAAGTCAAAACCCGGCTATACTAGAACAAATTAGGTTTTGCGTCCCGGATGAGCTCGTGAGGCGGCGGACCAATAGTTGGGGTGGCGGCTGCCGCAGCTATGGGTTGTGCCAACTGCGCGTACAAACCGCGCTGCGCACGCCCATCTCGGTAGCCGAGCAGGGCGATTTGTCTAACTGCTCATTGAATGACTTCCAAAGGGCAGCATATTTTTACTTTTAATGTTTTAACAGAAAGATATCTTTTACTTTGTATTAGGTTTCAGTTTGTGTAAGAGAGATACAAGTAAGTTTTGCTTGACTCTTGTATTAGTTATACGTTCTTGTAAGACAGCTGTATATAAATAAATCCTTTTCATTAAACACTTGTTCTGTCTCCGTGCTGCCGACAACACAACACGTCTGATTGGACGAAAACATTGAACGAGAAACATTTTATATATTACTTGCTTTTGTTAGCAGCTTCACTCGCCTAAAATGTATACATTGTTAAACCTGGGGGTGGTATGCAAATTATATATGTGTGTCTTAATTAAGTCGATTCCGTTCAGTGTTTTTAATTTGAAATGGAGAAACATTTACAAATATTCTCATATTTGTCAATGTTATAAATTTGAACAGTTTGTTGATTTGAACACTCTAACCTCAGGAGCTATTAGTCTGATTTGAAAAAATATTAAATATAACCTATTTATGGAGGAGGGCTACAGGTAATATTAGCCATTAATTATTAATGGCATATGCCAACACAGCTACAACAAAAAAGAACGGATGGAGTAGGGTATGCAGGTGAAAGTGTTTTGTTAGAAGTAGAAATATGTAGATAAAAATTTGTGGTAATGTTCTGGAAAACAGATTATATTTTTTGGAAGCGGCCAGGGTATAATTAGCCATAAAGGCGGCTACGGGGGCGACAGTACGATTTATTTAGATCTCTGAGAAAAATGATGATTCTAGAGGAACCTAGACTTTTCTAAATGATTATACGCCGAGGAAAAAAAAAACAAAATATAGATCATATAGTACCATAAGCATTGTCATATCATCATCATTGTAGAATTATAAAATGTTATTTCATTTTGTAACGTTGGTAGGAAAATCTGATAATGAGGTATTTCTCAATCGACAGAAGCAGACAACTAAACATTCTCATCATGTACATAAAACAAAGTCTCCAAAAGCTGCCTGGCTGTTTGTCAAAATCTACAGAAAGAATTTTCATGGGGTTTTCGCATACGGAAAGAACGATTACCGAGGAAGAAATTTGATGAATAACTTGGCACTTGTTTTTCAAGTTCGATTTGTCGGAGTGGATCGCTAATATCTTATATATTAAATGCATGTTAAGGTTCAACCGAATTGTAAATTGCAGCCACACATAGCTATATTTTCTACAAGCAGCGGTTTGTATCTTCTAATATGGACCACTAAGACTAATGAAAAGAAATACATGAGGTAACATATAAGTATATGAGGTAACATATAAGTATATGTTATGTATTTACTGATTCAATAACATTTGTGAACATGCAAGAGCAAGCTAAATGCTCATAGCAGAATGATCAATTTGTATCCATGGTGAGAAAAAAAATGTGACATCTTATTGTTTATTTACTGTCATCTAAAGGATGTTCAAGGTCTAACCTTGCATGGCTGACCATGGTTTGATATGATCACTAACAGAATGGAAGCGAAAAGTACGCAACAAATCTATGTTTAGCTTTCGATTGGGTTGTGCATGGAGCTCAGTAGTCGCTTGGAAGCCGCGGATGTACCAGCTCGCTCGCTCCAGCGCTTCGACCGACCACTCGACGAGTGAAGTGTGTGTGTGTTTGTGTTTCGTGATCTCGTGACCACTCGGACCCCAGGTACTGGATGACAGCGTAACGAGGTATTACATAAGACGTGTGAAAGGGAAAAAAGTATATCCAACAGTTGCTTTTGAATTTTATCACTTTTCAAAACTAGTCCTAACTTATTGCTAAAATTAACATACCGATGATGTTATCGCTAATATTAGTCAGGAGCGATACATTTTCCCACGGTTCGGGTGTAACGTTACAACCATGCGTCTGGTTTATTTCGAGTGCGGCGTGGGAGTCACGCCCCTCCCGCTCGGAGCGGGGCGTTGATGGATGACCTTGACCCACTTCTGCCAGGATGACCAGCTAATTCTGTCACTGTCATGTTTGTTTAGTCATCTGATCAGGTTCTATTAATAGGCCTAACACGAATTGTGTATACAATATAGTATAGACAATCGCAGCGAAAAGACTGGGTGGTTTTCGATGCGACAGCGGGAATCTGTCGCATACATCGAAAGAAGTCTTTATACATTTCTGAACGGATAAAGTCTGATGATGATGATACACAAGTCGCAGCTACTTTTACAGCCCAGGCTCATCCTTCTATATCATGTGTATATCTACCTGTACGTCTGTATGTTTGTGGTCATGTATATAATGAGCGTTGTGTATTATGAATAGCAGCGCTTTGCTGTTACACCCGCGTAAATCCAGTCCTATTGGCTGTAGCGACCTACTTTATGAATGTAGCTATGATACACAAACGGAATTATATAAACCCGACTTGAAATCCCAGAGATTAGCGCCTTTAAACAAACAAACAAAAGACTCGTCAGCTTGTTGAGCAAATTGTCAAAGACGGATTCAAAATTTGCAAGAACACAGCGTTCTCGGTGATTATGTAGATATACAGCAACACTCTCTGTGAATGTTATGTACGCACTCGTTGTTTCCTGATGAAACTGATAGATGGCGCCACTAACATTTGTATCTTTATCTTGTTAAATTTATCAAAACAATGGATATTATATAAATCAAATAGCCTGATGAAGGAAAGGCATTTGATTGTATTAATGGTAACTTTTCGGTTTTGGTTTCACCGGTACAGTGGACGCACAGTAAAGGTAGCTGACACGATCCTCTAGACAATGATTCAGTATAAGCAACACAGTACCACAGTGCCTATGACTTACAGAATTCAATTGCACGGGATAT
The DNA here is from genome assembly GCA_017140195.1 of Eumaeus atala. NCBI lineage: Eukaryota > Metazoa > Arthropoda > Insecta > Lepidoptera > Lycaenidae > Eumaeus > Eumaeus atala. The sequence continues at coordinate 252,676 of JAFELO010000578.1, read as the reverse complement.
AATACATTTATCACCAAGTGTGAATTGCAATACGAAATGGTGTTGAACATTTGATGCTACTTGAGAGATTATGAGGCAAACAAGCAATGGCAGCTTTGTGATAACTACGTGTGTGATACTACTACGCGCATAGACATAATTGTAATTTGGACATGGTACCCTCTTACGCTTCGCCTATGGGACATCAGAAACGCACAAAACACATAAAAACACTACAGCATAGTTGTCATTTTTGCGGTGGTATCTCACAAGCGAGTACCTCGATCGTAACGGCCTCATTCTGGCTGCAAATGCAGCATGGCACCCTCATGTCATTGGTTTATTTGTATCATGAGAATTGAAGTGGCAGACCAGGGAGCTCTTCCAGGTGCACAGTACTTCTACACTACTAGGACTGTTGTAAAGTGAAGCTGTGGCTAAATAAAAATCTTTTGAGGTAGTTGTATAAATAATTGTATTTACTCGAATGTATGGAATAAACTTACAAATATCGCATTTTTTACGTAGTGTAGCCTTTACACAGATCGTAGAGTGTCGTAGCGATGTCTACGTTTATACGGTGGCAGTGTAGCCGTATTAAAGAGCCGTAGGTTGATAAGTACACTACAAGTTGAAGCCCGTAGGTTGATAAGTACACTACAAGCTGAAGCCCGTAGGTTGATAAGTACACTACAAGTTGAAGCCCGTAGGTTGATAAGTACACTACAAGCTGAAGCCCGTAGGTTGTGATAAGTACACTACAAGCTGAAGCCCGTAGGTTGATAAGTACACTACAAGTTTAAGCCCGATTATTTTTACGATACTTTTGTATGCTATTCTAGAATACAAATTTTATTCAAATTTCTCTGCATCCAAATTCCTTTCAGTAGTTGTTGCGTGAATGAATAACAAACACACATGGAGACTTTAACATACGTTCTATTAGTAGAATAGTAGTGGCTACTTTTGTATGCTGAGCGGTTTGATAATTCTCTTTAATGGAATCTAATCGATATCTTGTATTATTACACACAATGTGTAATAAAAACCGGGTTGTTCCTTTTAAACATGTATACATATACTTAAGGGCCTTACCGTAAATAATAGTTTTTATTTCATATATTTTTTGTGGTTGCGGTGATTTCGTTAAAAACGACAGAAATGTGTAGCCGTGGATCCGTGCGCTTCTTTATTTGTTGAAAGTTGAAATTATTAAATTAAATATTTTTTCTTTTTTATAAGAAGGTTATTTTCATTTTCATTGTCCCTGTCAACGTAATTTTTATAAATATGATTATTTCTTCACGTGAACTTCGTCTCAATTTTATAAAAGTTAGTGCTCTTGATAATTATTTTTTTCAAATCTTCATTTATTTTACTATTCAAAACATACTAACTGCTATTATGAACATTTTACGTGGCTTGGATTCTAGCTGACGCTTTGTCCTTCAGAGTATTCATTCTACTATAAGTTCAACACGTGTCGTCCGCCACATTATTTCTAAGCACACGAGCATCGCCTAGAGTTTAGCCTGTAACCTTTTATTGCCGGTTCGGTTATTAAATGTATTGGGGTATTCCCAGGACATTTTAAGCTGGAGCGTTGACCAGACGTCTTGTAACAGTAATGAAGTGATATTTAAAGCGGCAGCAGGCAGGCAGATAGTTAAAATCCTTGACAGCATATCAACTTTAGCGATAAAATTGTTATATCTTGCCACGCTAAGCAATCATTACCAATTATACACTTTGATGTTTTAGAAAGACAACATTATTACAATGCCATTCTCACAAACAAGTACCAATAACTGTTATATAACTTGATTTAATTAAACATTAATTAAACTAAGCATAGTTGATTAAATGTATTGTCACTTCCTGATGGAAATTCATGTTAACACTTGAATAAATACGTAAACTTTATATACTTTTTCCACAAATAATTTATTTTTCAATTTACATTTACGACCAGTTTCTTACTACTTCTTACAAAAGTATTTGTTTACCTGATGATGACAAGTCCAAACCGATTGTAAATGTAAATTGAAATATAAATCATCGTCATTATCATTGTCAGCCCCATCGGTCCACTGCTGGACATAGGCCTCTTTCAATGAACGCCCAGACGACCGATCTCCTGCTACGCGCATCCATCCCGGACCAGCTACGGCACGGAGATCGTCTTCCCACCTGTTGAACGGTCGACCAACTCTTCTTTTTCCTAAACGCGGCCTTCAATCTAGAACCTTACTGGTCCATCTGCCATCTGTTCTTCTGAGTGTGTGACCAGCCCATTGCCACTTCAGCGAGCTTATTCGTCTCGTGATATCGGATACCTTAGTTCTCTGCCTTATGACTTCTTTACGAATTCTGTCGAACAGATAAATACCCAATATAGCACGTTCAATAGCCCGTTAAGCTACCGCAAAATTGCGGACCAGTCCTAAATTAAGGGGCCATGTTTCGATGCATTTTGTCTTCAAGCTCTGCGCTATAGATAACATGAGAATGGGACGAAGCTTCCGGAATGCTGCCCAACCCAATTGAATCCTTCTATCTGCTTCCTTCTCGAAGTTATGGCTACCTAATTGCAGTAGCTGCCCGAGGTAGACGTATTCGTCTACGACTGCGAGGATAACACCATCGACTTTGACCGGCCTGGGGAGAACGTGTTTGTTGAATTACGTCGGGTGGATTCATTTAGGCTTTGCAACATTTCCTGCAAGCTCTCCAACGATTCGGCCAACACAACGATATCGTCGGCGAAACGAAAATGTAAGAGGTACTCGCCGTTAATATGTATGCCTCATTCTACCCAGTTTAGAGTCTTAAAGATGTCCACCAAAGCATTAGTGGACAGTTTTGGAGAAATAACATCCCCTTGTCGCTCTCCTCGATGCAATTGGATGGGCCTTGTTTGACCTTTCGGAATCAGAACGGACATAAAAGCAGCGTCATTCAATGCTCTCAGTACTTCGACGTATCGCCAATCGACCTGACATCGCTGTAAAACTTCCAGAACAGCCCAGGTTTCGACAGAGTCAAAATGTTTCTCATAGTCCACAAAGGCAAGGAACAGCGGCTGATTGTACTCATATGTCTTTTGTACAACTTGCCTTATGGTGAAAATGTGGTCAATGGTGCTAAATCCTCTACGAAACCCAGCCTGCTCCGGTGGCTGGAATTCGTCAAGCTTTGTGGTGAGACTATTCGTTAAGACTCTTGAGAATAACTTGGAAATATGGTCAAGAAATGAAACTGGTCTGTTATTTTGAAGAAGTGATTTATTACGCTTCTTAAGAATAAAGCAACGTCACTTCCACGCCGCCTTTGGAGGTACGCCCCGTTGAAGGGCAATTATATATCTTTTTAGCTCTCGTTACACAGTTTCGCCTCCTACCCTAAGAAGCTCGACTGACATTCCGTCCTTCCCCGGGGCATTACCCCCTTTCAGTTGCGCGCAAGAGCTAGTCTAATCTCACTCAAGCTCACGTCCGAAAGATCGCCTGACAAATGTCGTGTCAGGTTGTTCAGGGTATCGGGATGTGGAGCGTGCGACGTATATAATTTGCTGTAGAAATCTTCGATCTCAGATAAGATCTCAGGCTTAGACGAAACGGTAACCCCAGAATCAATCCTAATCTTTGTCAGATGACTTCTTCCAAGCTTCGCCACAAAAACCTTCAACCCTCTATTCTGCTCAATCGCTTCGGTAACCCGTTGTGTATTTGAACAGCGAAGGTCTCGGCGTATTAGTTTGCGGGTTTGCTCAGAAAGAAGCTTGACAGTTTTCGATACGTCGGAAACTACAATGGCAACTGAAATCGTCATCTGAATGTCGAGGTTGGTGCATATACTTGTATTACCTTGAGGCTGTACCTCTTACGCTCTTCACGAGGAATCCCACGCCGACTGTGATGGAGTGCCGCCTTCCCTGAAGTGGAATAGATGACCCGATGACAGAGTTGTGGTGTCTTCACCTTGTCATCGGACTTCACATACCCCAGAACGTGCCATCGATTTTTTCCCAGTTTTATCTCCAGCTCAACCAAGTGGTTATCAAGTCTGGGCGTTCGTCCGTTATACGTAGCCAGGTCAAGTCGGTGGTAGCAATCCGTAGCCCGGAGAATCACCGGACTACGGATTTACTGACTGACTTTTAGCACCCTTTGTTCCACCGTTACAGTGTCCTGAATTCTGCTGTTGTCGTCCACTAAAGGTAAGTGTTCGTAATTGCTACGCTGAGCAGACGGATTGGCAATCGCAGATCAGGTTTCGGACCGGCGCTAGTGATAGTGACAGCAAACAGCTAGGTCGCTGAAGCCTCCTAGATCCTAAGAGGTTATTACCCTGCGATGACTTTTACGTCAACCTGGGCTTGTATTGGGATTGGGGGTATTCTTGCGCCTCCTCCACAGAGCCGAAGGTAAATTAATTTATATGTGGAAAAGTTATATAAAGTGTATTTATTTATTCAAGTGCTAATACGGAATAACATTAAATACTAAAGCTCTAGTTTTTTTTTATAAATTTTACCCGAACGCGGAGATCTGTGTATATATAAATGCTTGTCTCCGAGAGACGTACTACTGGCGGCGATATTTCTACATTTGCAATAACTAATTTAAATTATACAAGCAACCCGACATGTGCTAAATAAAAAACCTGGCCAAGAGCGAGTGTGACTCGCACACCGAGAATTCCATACTAGCACAAAAACTTTAATTTATAACATACTTGCAGTTCACCCAGAATCATACAATTTGACAAAGAAGTGCGAACGTACATAGCAAATATAGGGATAAATCTGAAAATATCTTCAGTGGTATGAAGAAAACTATTACAAGCTTATATTTATAGTTCATTTCATACATTTTGTATTATGCATACACATAAGCGGCTATACCGTTTGATTAAGATTACACAAAGTCATGATTTTTCAGAACTTTAAGCAGGTATAACCTAATTTATTGGACGTAAATATCCGCTTGATTCTTCCACTCACTTTCGCGAAAAATGTATTGACAGATGTACAGCTGACCAGGCAGGAACACCGTAAGGTTTCCGTTTTTTACCTTTTAAGATACAGAACCCTAGTAGCAAGCTAAAATCGGTCACTCGACTCATACATGTTAAACACATGCTTACCCGTCCGATGCACATACGAACGCGCACGCACACACCTTTACCATTAGCCCTTTAACGAAGTTTGCTGGTAATCTGGTAATATTTAGAAGGAATTTCCTCACAATTTCATAACTGGATTTTCTATCAAATGAAATCTATGAATATTTCGTCAAATAGAAGTAAATAGGCCTTAGAATACCGAGTCATTCTTGAGTTCATTAGTCATACTATAAGATATAATGTGTAATTTACGATATAGGCAATTTCCTTACGAAGAGGTCAGTCAGTACATAGAGAAATATTCAGTGGTACGGCCTAATGACAACATGAATGTACTGATAGTATTCAATAGCAGACACACTATAGAATACTATCAGTACACAAACAGTATGATATCCAGTATGCTGTGCGTTGATATTTTTTTACTTTTTATATTAATGAAACGCGAATCGTAGTCTATGATGGCACGATTAGATGAAAATCGCTTTTAGTTTGAACTCGCCTAAGCAACTCAGTCGAAATTACAAACGAAATGACAAGCGTTTTGGCGCCTCATTATAAAACATTTTGTAGACAGTGCAACATTTCGTATTATCATTAATTACTGAAACATTTCATTACTGAAAATAACATTATATTTTGTGAAATAGCTGTCGTGTGCAACTTGCCTATTGTGTCAGACAATATATCTTGCCATCTTTGAATATGCATTATTCTAGATAAACAGGAAGTTTTTTTTAGTTTCTTCATAACAGACAGATGGACAACAAAATAAACCGTAATACCAGGTGAAACCATAATTTTAATCAACAGTACCTTATTGGGTAGCTTTTATCACTTTTTCATCCGTACCCACGAAAAAAAAAACAAAGGGTGGGTATATGATAAGTGTGATCAATACACACGGAAGATCGTTTCATCGTAAATGTCTAAACACTAAAGGAAGAACTTTTGAATGTTAAATCTTTAACGAAATAATAGCCGGCCAAGTATGTAAATGGTTGTCTCTAGGAATAGACTCCCAAATACGCGTATGCACTCATTTCGTATGAAATAAACTACACTTATAACTATATCAACAATATCATGACGTATCTCATAAACAACTTGATAGAATTTAACCAAAACAGTTCACTTTCGTTAGAAGTTACTGTTGTGTTTTAGTGAAAAGCAGTAGAAGAACGTGTCATAAAATATTGGCATGTTTACTGAAACCTTTTTACAGAAATCTGTCCCCGATACCTTCCACCGCTGATGATTTACTTTTCATTCTTCAAATACGTGTACGTGTGGAGTTTTCCACCCTTCAGATACGTGTACGTGTGGAGTATTTCATCTTCAGATACGTGTACGTGTGGAGTTTTTCATCTTCAGATACGTGTACGTGTGGAGTTTTGCTCATAACGACTTTATGTTTCAAGATCATGCTGCACTGTTTTGCATCGGTCTATAAACTCCACCTGCCAATTTTCAGGGCTTAGGTAGTGAGTAGAGTGATGTACTGAAAATAACTGATAATCTATTTTATTTAAATTAGCAGCCCTAAACCAGGGCTAGGTATTACCAAAATCACCGCGCAATTAGTTTTTTTTATTGAGATATTTAAAACAGCATTTTACATAAAAACGTCAGTTTCATTCATTTAACTCGCCGTTCCTCCGCCTCTTCTTATAAGAGGGGTGGGCTTATCGCTTTCGGTGCATTTGGCTTCGCCTGAGTTCACCCCAGGCTACTGAGCCCCACCGCCATGACAAGGCTTGTACCATGGCGTGGGTCATAGGCAGTTGCCTATGGCCTCCCTCCCTTCCCTATCTACATAATCTCTGTGGCTGGGATGCATTAATACGTCAGTCCTGCGCCTGACTTATCTGCACCCTGCAGCTCACAATATACATTACACAAGCAAACACGGTCTTGTGGAGATAGTTCACGACGTATAAATATCGATTGCAAACGTAGAAAACATTATTCTAATGTCTCAGGCAGCGCTGGGAGCGCGACATGTCAAGTGATCTATTAATACGTGTACCGCCTCAGTCGTTTCACGTTTAATAGTTTTGAGTAAAGCTCATATTTTAGGATGTGTTCGTCACTTTATTGCTGCTTGAAATAGGACGTTAAGGATTGTGCAACTCTTTAACTCTACTGTCTGTGGTTACAACTAACCACAAAGAGTAGAATTAAAGTGTAACTAACAACTGCTGCAGTGTACTTTATGATTTACGTCCGAGTTACAATTTGTGTTACAATGTTGTATCTTTATTATGAGCCGTTGTACATCAACACATAGATTAACAAAGTATACTAGGTTGACTTATACTGGCAAAGTTTTTGTAAATGCTTTGCTCGATGGCTCGACCGGGTTACACCAGCCGTGGTCACGAGCCGACGTTATATCCGTTAGAAAACTACAAATTGTGCTACAAACGTGAAAGTCTCAAACAATTATTGACTCATGTAGTTTAGTCCTGTGTTTGATCTGAGTCTGCCCATGCAAAAACACATCATTAATTGGAAAACTCTGAAATAGAAACATGTA
>JAFELO010000578.1:175518-244978 GCA_017140195.1 Eumaeus atala | reverse complement strand
ATAGTCTCTAGTACGCGCTCTTAATTTTAGTCTATGACGCAGATTCGCCAGTGATCCAATACATGTCTGTATTACATTATACAGCTGCACTTTTGGATCATTTGATCTAACATGGCCTTTTTTTTGGATTGAAGCCAAGTTAATCGGAACATTGCATACACAATAAATAAAGAGGGAGTTTCACTTTCGCAGTTTATTACAATGTACTTGAGACATTCTAACGTCTGTAAGTGTACTTTCACTAGTTCGATTACATTATTTAACTCATTCACGTGTTTATAGACACGAATAAAGGACAATCAAAAACATGGGAATTTAATGAGTTTAGCAGTGATATAGTTTTTGAGGAACGAGTGTCGGTGATGAGTTTTGACTGTTGTACTTTAAATCAGAACGGACAGTTAATTATTAAAATAAAACATTTTAGGTACTAGGCTTGATATTGACTTTTACATTAAGAGATAATTCTTGTCCTGTTGCATTGCAGCCTAGTGAGGCCGGCACGTCTGAGGCCGAAATTACTGAAGCTGCGTTTTGTATAGTTTGTGAGGTACATGTGGCCCATAAGAGGGAAGGTAGGAATGAGGGTGTTTCTCAGTCTAGGAAGAGGTAGAGCATGCTGCATAGGAGGATATAGCCATGCATAGTGCATGACACTACATCTTCCTATGCAATGGAATTGGGCAGTACCTCTCGCTCAAATAATACCGCCGTAAAGTGACATCTTCAGTGCGTGTGGTTTGTGAGTAGTCGGTGGCACACTGGATATTTGACGTCGGTAGTCGTAAAAAAGGCGCCGATTTCTCGGTTGCCCCCCAAAAAAGTGATACATAATATGCATAAAAATTGTACAGATGTCTATGGGCAATAAAAGGCTCGGACTGTTCGTTTTTAATATTTAATTCCACCATTTGAACTTCGTTTCTATTTTCGCAGGCTCTAGCGGACAAGCTCGGCGACGACAAGGGACTCACAGAACATCTCAAACTTCCCATTCAAAGGATCAACGACTACCAACTGCTGTTGAAGGTGATTACTTTCAATAAAATTCTTGCAAAAAATCTGAACACAATATGATCGGCGTAATGTTTTTCAATAATAATATTTAAATTCAGATAACAGTCTACAGAACTTTACTGAATAAAATATTAAGAATTTGATTTTTGCTCCATTAGCATCTTTTACGAATACTACTGTGGCGCCAATCTATCTCTGTTTTTACTTTTTATAAAACGACAACGAACAGCAACGTAAGTTGTTTTACATCGGATTAAAGAAAATGGAAGGTAAATTTCAATCAAATCAAAAATTCATCATCATCATCATTAACAGCCCTTACCGGTCCCCTGCTGGACGCGGGCCTCTCTCAATGAACGCCAAGACGACCGATCTCCTGCTACTCGCATCCATCCCGGATCGGCTACTGCACGGAGATCGTCTTCCCACCTGCTGAACCGTCGACCAACACTTCATTTTCCTAAACGCGGCCTCCACTCCTATATGTCAATATAATTTTATTTAAAAAATGCTTTCCAATGATTTATTTTTAACCGGAGTATGGTCATTAACTGGCAATTGCTGCAAAGAAAGCAAAACAACCGGCAATTACGATCTAGACTTTGATTTACTGGAGCAGAAGTCTGAAGCAGCTGAGTCAAAATTGATGTAACGGCCAATAAGTTTGTTTACAGTGATGGCTGCCAATATGAGGATATAAATAGCGCAGAGAAACATAAACCGGGCGCTGCGACCTGTGACGTCTCGGTCGGCACAATTTCGTATTGAACGTTGGATTTGTTCGAGAAATTTGAGTTTATAGAACTTAATAATTAGAGGCAATAATACCGTTACTGACATAATGTTGTCCAGTGACATCTATGTTCTTGTTTATTGAAGGTTCTGATGGATTGAATTATCATAGCCTATATTATAAAAGCGAAAGTTTGTGTGTATGTCTTTTTCCCTTTCTCGCAAAAACTTTTGGACGGATTTTGATAAAATTGGGCACAGATATAGATAACTTTTCATTCTGAAAATTTGAATGGTTCCCTTGGAATATATTGAGGACTCAATTCGCGAGAGTCAACATTTAGCATTACAGCATATGGAAATATCAGTTTTGTTCCGTAATAAATTATAAATTGTATAATTGGACCATGCAAACGATGGATATCCTACAGAAAAACATTTCGTCATACACCCAATGCGGGACCAGTTCATACAATTTGTTATTTTAAAAATTGTAGATTTTTTTTCGAACAAATACAGCAATCACCATAACCTTTCCGCTGCACTTTATGACTCTAAGGTCAACGATAGCAGCAGCGTCACCTACGACCTAGAGGCTGCAATTGTGTTTTCTCTTGAAACCAGTAGGAAAAATTGAAATGTACTTAAAATTTCATTAAAATCAGTTCACCCACTTAGGCACGATACGTTCCCATGGGAGGTACCTTGTGTCGTATTTGAACATTTACATTGTTTAATTATAATTAAACTCTTGCTAATTTACAGGAGCTAGTGAAATACTCGCAGCGCCTTGGTGACGACTGCGCCGACCTTCAGAAAGCTCTAGAACTCTTCCTCGGCGTACCAACGCGAGCCACAAACAACAAGTTCATAGCGAGCATTGAGGGCTTCCGTGGGAACATCTACAAGCTAGGACGCCTCCTCACCCACGACTGGTTCACTGTCGACTACGACGGGAAAGTCAAAGACAGATACCTCTTCCTTTTCAAAGCGAGGATCTTGATCTGCAAAGTCAAAAGAGTCGGCGAGGACCGCTCTGTGTTCGTTCTCAAGAATATTGTTAGGGTAATGTATATTTTTTATGTTTTTGGTGGAGGACATAAGTAAATGAGTTAATTTGTGATAGAAACCGGCGGTTAAAAGCTAGAAGATATCCGGCACATTGTTTATAACATGATCCTCAAGTCTCAGATGAAGAATATTTTTTTATTCCAACGTAATTTAAAAAATAACTTATCTGATCTCGTCATTGCATATAAGCCGGCATCAGACAACGCCCATAAATGTTAATATCAGAGATTAAAAACGCGTTGTGCCTATTCACTGCACACATTCTCTAATATTATTTACCATAGGAGGACAACGAACAATCAAAACCATTTGCTACCAATGCCTATTAACGCCTACTAACAGAAAATTCATTACCCTCCTTTACTACATCGCCCTCAATCATACTCACAAACCGCTCGCAACGTGGCAGCATATCACTTTTAATGTATCATGTGCGCAAGAACACACCCGGACATGCCACAATTCGGCTGCAAATCAGCATTTCACTACCCCTTACTTATCATTCTAAAGTCTCATAATTCGTGGAATGGCTACTACAACATAATCGTCTACAGCGGGCTCATGTGGGCGAGAGGTTCTTCTTCGGCCGTGCCAGTCTGATACAGCTGTAATGTAGCAATTATACCACCTCCTACAAAAGCTATATTTTAACGCTTCTTTCTATCAGCTTCCAGAAGTAGAGCTCAAAGATAATCCCGAGACAACAGAATTTGAACTTCGTCAGAAAACTTCACCTGAAGTGTTGGTACTCAACGCACACAAGGAACACGTTAAAGCAGCCTGGTTAAAGGAAATCAGACAATACGCAACTGACGTTGGTAAGTACATATGTAGATAAGCAAAACAATTAAGCGAGTCTTATTTTTTTTCTTCTGTTTTGGTTACTGCAAGAGGGCACAAAATCGTTTTTTTATTTTTATTTCCATTCGATAACAGTTCACGCTGATTTTTACATTTTTACATAAAACGAGCAATTATTTTACCTTATAGTGATTATCAACCCCCCATAAACATCGACACAAACAGAATATATGCATGTACATTTTACTCATAAATCTCGCATTGAACCGATATGAATTTAAATTATTATGATAATTAATTCAAATTATTATGATAGTAATATTATTCATATACCTGCATTTTCTATGAATGGATGGCAGTCACTGCCTTTCTTTTACTACCTCTTACCCAATTTAGTATTTTCAAGATATTATGTTAGCTGGATACCTAAACTTATTATGCATTTTCTTTATTCACTAGTTGCGTTAGCAGAACACGCAGCTGACGATCTTCAGATATTATCCCCGCCACAAGTGGTATCGCCACCTCCAGAAGAGAAAAGAAAAAGAGATCACACCGAGGAGGACGAAGAAAGGCTAGAAAAGAAGTCTCGAGTGGTAGAAGCAGAAGCTGCAGAGGTATTAACTCGAGGTGACTCACTCCAAATCTTATCAGCAAAGCGAAAAGCTTCGCTGGAAAGTGATATTGCCAAAAAAGTTGCCAAATCCGAAGTAACTGAAATATCATCTATAAATGAGATACAAGAAACTGTTTCTTCACACATAGGAGAGACAAGCGCGACAGTTATTTTAGACTCAAAATCACTGATTTCTGAAGACACAGAAAAACAGTCGGCAACATCTAAATCTCAAACGAGTCAGAAAACATCTATATCTTTAACGAGCACAGAAATACGAAGTGGTGCTGATCAGACGCAGTCAGTACCGACTACAACATTAGATCAGGCACAAAGCCTAATAGAAAAAGAGGTGACTGAAACTGAGCACAAATCTAAAGTTCGGTCACAAACATCAACTTCTGCATCCGAAACAACAACTGGAGTTGAGAATTTAACAGTTGATACATCACAAGTATTTTCAATTGATAAAGAATCTCAAAAATCTTCGGAGATTTACGAAGCTGCAAGTGTTAGCAAGGCAGAAATAGCTGAAGGATCTCAAACATCTTCCGAAAGAGCAAAAAGTGAATTGTCATCTAAGACAAAGAGTGAAAGTTATAAAGAAATAGCATTGCAAGTTACAGCTTCCAAAGAATCTAATTTAATAGAAGAGCTAAATACAGAGGTAATAAAAAAGGAGGAACAGATAAAAGTTGATGAAACTGTTGAGAAATCAACAGAAATATTCACTTCATCATTTCAAGCTGCAAATTCAAAATTATTGAAAGAAAATCTTAAACACGAAGAAACAAAAGTAGAAGGTAGTACTACTGATAAAACAAACATAGTAGACCAAGGTGTGGAGAGCGAGGAAGAAAGTAACAAGGACTTGAAAGATACAACTTCGATAGAAGTTACGAATATTTCAGTTAATGGAAGATTCGAACAAGCCAGTTCAGTTATAAGCAACGATACAACTGTTAATGTTGATTCCTCAGCTACGAAGCAAAACACTACCACACAAGAAAATTCAACTGTAAAAACAACTACAGCTGAAACCGTAGTGGAGAAGTCCTCCAAAGAGGTTACTGAAGAAAGTCAAGCTGCAATCGAAGGAGCTGCTGCTGACGAAGAAATGTCGAGATATAGCCGCAGTTCGCGGCTGTCTGGAGGTATTAAAAAGCAATAAATATTTTTATTTTCTTTTTTTTTTCATTTTAGTAAGTATTGAAATTGGGAAATAGAAAAAAATCTATTAGCTATTTTGTCTGTGACATTGAAAAACAATTATTATATTAGGTTATATATCCCAAATAATTTATATTAAACTATACTTAATAGATTTTATACAAACCTCATCATAATCAGTAGAGTAAATTAGTTGTGTAATCATATTGAAGTATTATCGTGTCCATAAACGCCCGTATCTATAGAAAAGTTGTAAATTTTACAGAATATTCCAGTAGCAGCCGACGCGTCTCCGGCGGTGGACGTTATGAATCATCATCGACTTATGACACCAGTGGTGTGACGTCCTCCTACTCTAGACATCACAGTGGAACTAAAGTAGAAAGTGAAATTATACAAACTGGGGGCTCTATCGAAGGATCATCCCGTTTTGAATCCAAGTATGCATCCAGTAGAATCGAGGGTGGATCTAAATATGGAACTGAATCATCTCTAGGGAGCGAGAGTAAGCTCAGCAGTATTGCATCTAAATATGGTGTAACGGGCAATTCAGATTCTGCCATCGAAGGAACATCGACAAAATATACTATTGAAAGTAGCTACGATGGCAATTCTATTGAAGGTGCTAGCAAAATTGATAGCATCGCCTCAAAATATGGACGCAATTCAATAACTGAAAGTAGTAACGCTGAAACTCGTACTACAAAACTCAACATTGAATCCAACGCTAATTACGATGGTTCCGTAGAAACAGTTAGTAAGATTGATAGCATCGCTTCGAAATACGGCCGTAATTCGATCACCGATAGCGCCAAGACTGTAAGTCGTTCGACGAAATTAAACATTGAAACCAGTATCGACGGAAATAATGTCGAAGAATTATCTACGATCGAATCTAGCTACTCAAAACAAAATAACGGAGACTTAGCTCATGATAGTGCATTTTCTAGCTCTACACTATTTAACGGGTCTGGAACCAGCGAGATTAATAAAGGAAAACCCATTTTTACCAAGACATTGGAAGGGCAAAACATCGAACGTAAGTATGGAAAGATGCCACTAGAAATAGACACAATAGTGCTTGTACATACGCTTATAGAAAACTAATGGACACATCACACTGTGCTAACAATGCTTATATGTTTCCTTTTCATACAACTCCACGCAGGTAAGAACCACAGTACAACAACAGTACTGAAGACCACAGAATACACATACAGACAAAATATAATAAACTCATACCAATAGAATAATTTGAATCGGCAGCCGGCGAGAACGTGACCTTCGAATGCGTACTCCAAGAGTCGGAGAACGATGTGAAAGTCACTTGGCTGAAAGACAATAAGCCTCTGACGGATCGCCTGATGGATCGCGTGAATGTCGTTGAAGACAGCAACCGACACAAGCTGCAAGTGCTGCATTGTAGTGAAGACGATACCGGAGTATATACGGCGAGAGCTGAAAACGTAAAGGGCAACGCACATTGCACGGCTCAGTTAGTCGTTATGGAGTGTGAGTTCTTACCCATTCAGTACAATTTGTGTGAGAAGATTGATTTGTTCATGCCTGTATTCTATAATTTAATAAAACATCACTACTACTAATAGACTATCGTTTTGTTGCATTAGATGCTTGTGTTTCGCGACATTCAATACGGAATTTCCTCTTGTTCTGAAATAAATTTTAAATAATGAATCAATCTTTTCAATAACAACAAATGTTATATCAATAAACAAGTCGTCGTGCATGGCTGCATCAATATCATGAATTAAATCATTGTACAAGCCGTAACGTCTAGACTATCTTTTCTCTTCAAAGTATATTAATTTTTCTTCTGCCCTTAAAATGTGTCTATTGGAGATGTTTATATGTACTGATGTTATGTCCATGATATGCAGTAAAGTCGGATATCTCTAATAATTTTTGCGTCCTCAGTGACTGCCGAAGAAAGGAAGCAGAGGGTTGCTCTCCTCGCTCCTTATTTCATAGTAGCTCTGAAAGACACGGAGATCTTGCTGAATACGTACTTGCGCTTCATGGTCAAAGTGAAGGGGGATCCGAATCCTGAAGTTAAATTGTAAGTACTTTTTACGAACTAAACAAATATCTGCTATCTTGAAATCAAATTCTTATTAATTAGATAAGTAATAATAATGTGGCCTTGTCTTATATAGATATTTTTACTTTGAAAGTAATAGTAGGTAGGCTAGGGAAATGCCAAGAGTACGTTGTGTGCGGTGAAGCATTTACTGGCTGCCGGGTGCGTACCGTGGTCAGATGATGCACATCACCTAATAAATAACATGTAATGCAAATTTCTGAAGGTTTGTAATGCCCAACTGGAATGCTTCTACGCGACCACCCAACGGCGTTCCCGTTCAGTTCAGTTTACATTTTGTTGATTGTTGTAAGCTTCTGATGCATCTAGTAATCATACTCGCGATCCTTCTTCTTGTTGTATCCCTTCCCGTTATTTGGAGCTGGCAACTTCTCGTTTTCGTATACAAGGTGTTCCTTGAAGTGGGCCGCCAGAAACACACGATACGCGCACTGTGAGAGACACTTCCGCGATCGTGCTGACCCGTTTAAGCTACAGCGCCAATATATGTACTATCTCTTAACAAAACTAAGTGCTGCTATAATAATTTTTGTCCAGCTATCGCGACGACAAGGAGATCACGACAACATACGAGGACGAGCGAGTGTCCATCGTGCGCACGGGTGCCGAGCGCGGCTGCTACGAGCTGGTGATCGCGGACGTGAGCGCGGGTGACGCCGGGAGGTATTCCTGTAGAGCCATGAACATACACGGGGACTGCACCTCCGAGGCCACGGTCACTGTTGTTGGTGAGTCAATATAGCATGATCTTCATTTTTTGAGGATTCTTGTCTTGATACAGCATTTTAACTTTTAAATATAAAAAAAAATACAAACAGTGCCTCCCGGTTTCACCAGCGCAACTCTTTTCCTATTAGCCGTAGCGTCATGGTATGTAGCCTATAGCCTTCCACGATAAATGGACTATTCAACACAAAAATAATTTTTCAATTCGGATATGTGAGTACTTAGCTAGGGTTGTGGAGTGAATAGCACATGGCGAGCGTAGTGTGGGACGCCTGCCGGCCATGTCCAGTCACAACATATGCATAGTAGCTTGTAGCAGCTGGAGCTGAAGAGATGAAGACGGAGGTCATTGGGGGGGGGGCAAATGTCCACTGCTGGACATGAGCCAATCCGGCATTAATATCACATGATTTTTTCTTTTTCTACTTTTTGTACCAATAGAATCTAGAAAAAGTAAGACAAGTCTGTAAGGATTGTAACATAGGACATTTGGTTCTCTTTAGCTACCCCATACGGGATCGGCTATGAGGATATGTTGTTGTTGTAATCATGTTTAAAATAATCAGCTCATTTTAGGTGGATATGTTTTCTCGGAATATAATAAAAAATGGACCCGCCAACTTCTATGGTTTTAAACTTTAATGAAAGTTCACCCATAACCTGTAACAAGGCTTTAATAATATGTTTTTTAATAAAACAAATTATTCATAAGATAAAATATATCACCTATTATGCTACTTGTAACGTATCACCTACTATGCTACTTGTAATATATCACCTACTATGCTACTTGTAATATATCGCCTACTATGCTACTTGTAATATATCACCTACTATGCTACTTGTAATATATCACCTACTATGCTACTTGTAATATATCACCTACTATGCTACTTGTAATATATCACCTACTATCGTACTTGTAATATATCACCTACTACGCTACTTTTAATATATCACCTACTATGCTACTTGTAATATATCGCCTACTAGGCTACTTGTAACATATCACCTACTATGCTACTTGTAATGCCGCATCATCAGAATATCCTTGTCATTTGATGCTTATATGAAGAGAAAAGAAAAGCTCGAGAGTGAATTTCGATACGGCTGATCCTTGCCATTCCAGAAGAGGTTTACACTCTGGTTGAGTAGCGAATGACTAGTATGAAATAACGCGACGGTAAAGTAAGCAAAAATGTCGGAATGTTTGGAACATCTCCAATGTTCAATATTTAGTGCACCTATTTTTAGTGTCGATTAGTTTATCTATTTTCACACAATTTGTCATTTGAATATTTTTATCTTAGTTGAATGAAAGTATTCGAAACGTTTTATTACTTTATATATATTCAGATAATTTATAAAAGTCTATGTTATCGTTCGAGTTGTGTGCTTAGGCACTGCACTGTGAGCCATGTTCTATGTTTGGAGCTACGAATTTGAGCACTACGATTGTTGTTAACATTATAATGCAAATTGCACAAAAATAGTATCCGAATTTTATTGTTTGGTAAACAGAAACACAACACCTGTATTAGGAAGCAAAAAAAGATTGATGTGTACTGGAGTAATCATTACAATTTTTCACTTTACTACACTTTGTTTCACTTTACCAACACTTCCCTTAATTTGTGATGATTGACAAATAAATTGAATAAATAATTAAGTATATTAACGGCGTACATTGATTACTCTTATCAGATGACAAGAACATTTTTGGAGAATTGCCACCAGGCGGAGAAGGTCTCTTGCCTAAAGGAGAAAAACCCATGTTTATTTGGAAAAAAGATGGAATAGATTTTGAACCTGAGGAAAGATTCAAGGTATTGCAACAAAAATAGTGTTTTATTGATAAAATCTTCTTTATCTGACTTTCATTTTAATCTAGTGTACCTATTTTTTCTAGAGATAAATATAGCCTTTGTCAGTCAGTGCTTAGCTTTCTTCGCTTATAGTATAAGGGGAGTATGGAGTAATCAGTGCCAATTTGGTGACTATTAATGCCCATTACCAGCCGCACGTTAAAGCAGATTCTACCTCAGAGTTTTGTCCTCCTTCATTCCATCACAAACGGCCTACCGGCTCCTCACAGACCGCACCAAACGCAACAGTGTAGCGGACTACTCTCCGGTCGTGCGAACCCCATTCGGTTGCAATGTAGCTGGAGCCTCTACTAGCATGAAGCGTTTTAATGATGAAGGATTTTTTGAATTGGTGTTGCAATATTAGAGTGTACTCGCTGCAAACATACAAGAGTAACATTGTAATAGTAATATAGATGCTATATATTATATGTTCCTGCTAGGTTTTGTTGTGTGATGATGAAGACTCCCTGGCGCTGGTGTTCCAACACGTCAAGCCCGAGGACGCAGGCCTGTACACCTGCGTCGCCAAGACTAGTACTGGCAATATCTCTTGCTCCGCGGAACTTACAGTTCAAGGTACGATCTCAAAAATTATCTTACAAATAATCTTGTTGAAAAAGACTATAAACTGAACACTTCCACTGGTCCGCAATGCTGGGATGCAGGATGACCTATCTCCTGCTACTCGCACCCTACCCGCATTTACTCAATATATATATACCGCATTTCAAAAATGTAGGATACAAATGTGTGCAAACTTCTTCTTATAATTAACTAAATTATTCTTCTTATAATTAATAAACATAAAATGATTTCCCTTCAGGCGCTGTGAACGTACTGCAACGCGAGCCCCAGAAGCCCGAGCTGGTGATAGAAAACCGCGAGCCCATAGTCGCCAGCGGCGCATCGGCCATACTGGAGCTGGTGTGCAAGGGCTATCCCAAGCCTGAGGTGGTGTTCAAGCACAAGGACAAGGTCGTTGAAGCCGATACTAGACACAAGTTAGCTCCAATCTTGAGTAATACTGAGTGCTAGATTCTTAAGTAGAAAAATATGTTGTAGTGTCAGCGGTCTGCGGCGTAGCACAGGGAGAGCTACGCCCATGCGTAGCACAGCTGCGGGGCGCTACGAGACTGTGCTACAACCTGCAAGTCACTGTTTTTAGATTTTTACGTTTTCACTACTGTCATCGGCGGTCTTATGAGTGCCTTTTTGTATTGCAATGTAGCATTGTAGCAAACCCAAACGTATTGAGACTTCAGAAACGGGTAGATTTTAATTCGGCTTTTTGCAGGTTCCTATACGAGGACACGGAGAGCATGTCGCTGGTCATCAAGAACGTGACGGATGCGGACGCCGGCGAGTACGTGGTGACAGCCTCCAATGAGCTCGGGCAGCACACCACCTCTATGAACCTCATCGTGAAGGCCACGCCGAAGATCAGGAGGAAGATCGAGAATCAGACCTGCATGGTGTGTAGATCATAGATTTGGGGGCAATAGAACAATAGGGGCTAATAAAAAGCTTTTTGGCGATTGCCGGAAGTAGTGCCGGCCCAATTCCACTGCTATCATTTTTTCTATAGTATGAGGCTCGCTCATACTATAGAAAAAAAGAGCAATCGGAGTCTTTTAATGACTATCGACTCCTATAAGCGTGGCAATACTCAAGTTCCTTTCGTACTATTAGTGCAAGTCGTATTGCCCATCGGGAAGAAGGTGCCACACTTATTTTTTAAAACTTCAGCGTAACTGGCTGGTAGATTACAGCCGTAGCGAAACTGCAGCCAGCAACACTAATTGTATTGTGTGACTATGTTTTTAATTAACAATATTAATGAATAACATATGTTTACGGGCAGGCTGGCGCAGAGCACACGGTGACCATCGAAGTAGAAGGCGCGCCCACGCCCGACGTGTCCTTCTACAAGGACGGCGGACAGCTCACCAGCTCGGAGCGCGTCGTCATCACCAGGGAGTCCGGCGAAGTTTACAAGATCACGGTCAAGGACGCCGAGCTCACCGACGCCGGCTCCTATTCTGTCGTCGCTAAGTAAGTCGGGGACGTGTTCCACATATTCACGAGCAGTTTCTGACACCACCTACCACATAAATGTTCCATATAAATTACTTCTTACCGGAACCCGCGAAGCTTTAACTTGTTGTTAATTTAGCAGTTAAGTTCCTAATAAGCTTTAACATGAATAAATAAACTCTGTGATACAATTTAACCGATAGGTAGAAATGGCACTGTGTCATGTTGTGTTTTGCTAAGGCGTGACCCTATTGGCCGTGTAACGTGTAATGAGTAGACTAACACAACCGCATATTTATAAACACCTGTGACCCAGCCCCTATAGTCTGGCTATCAATAATAATAGTACTTTTAGAGTTCCTTCTAAGATTTGTAAGAATTTTGAATGCAAAATATTTTTATTTTACTATTGAATTATAAAAAAAAACTAATATTACATTCGAATTTAGAATCTGTCAATCTTAAACAAATATTTTATTGTCTCACTTTCGCGCCAATCACTTTAACATTTTTGTTTAGTTAACATTCAGATTACATTACATAAAATTTATTAAGCAATTTTTTTTTCTTTGTTAGTAGCAGCATCTATGACAGAAGATATTCATTTGTAATCTTCTTTTTAACTTACTCTATCGAATATATTTTGAATTTTGTGTACAAATTTCAGAACTATAAAAGATATTTTCATTCACAAACAGAAATGAAATAAACCAATGCTCGGACTTTTGGCAATGGAACGTCACATCGCCGCCCAAGATTACAAAAACTTTGGGTTCATCGAAGATCTGCGAGGAAAAAGAAACAGTCACTTTTGAGGTGAAAACTGAAGCGGAGCCTTCGCCGACCGTCACCTGGTACTTAAACTATTCATGTATTACAATTAATGATAGCTTGACATTACGCAAATGTTCTATAAATTGTTCTAAAAATACATAAAATAAGGAATACAACTATATTCCTAAATAATCATATTTTATATATTTACTGGAGTATACAAATATATGCTGCCTGGTGGTCTGGTCGCAAGCATGTTCAGCCACAGACATGAGGCCCCGGGTTCGAAGTCCGGGTCGGATAAAACAAAAAGTGTTATTATAATTTTTCAATTTGTAATAACAGTCCGGAGTTTGGAAGTTGGCGGTGTTGATTCCTCTCCGGTCGTGTCGAATTAGGGAATATTGTGCCAGCGCACACACTTGTGCACTATAACATGTCTTGCGCAGCTCTGCTCTATAGTGTCCTGTAGTCAAGATTCGGTTAGGACGACAATAATAATATTATGTATATAAATTATAGATTTAAATGTTCCCTGCTGCAGCCTGAACGACTTCACTTATCAACTCGTCTTGGTAACGCAATCGACACTGGAACAATACAAGTAGTTAATACGTGTTCTAAGTAGTACATTACGTGTTCCAGGTTCAAAAATAAGACAGAAGAGCTGAAAGAGTCGTCCATCATTAAAATGTCATCTGCTGGAGACTCACACAAGATGGTGATCACATCAGCGACGCGATCCGACGCGGGGGAATACTCCTGCGAGGTACATCGTACTATGCTCTACATTAATTGTCCAGACTGCTTTGCTCACAAAGCATTTACGCGACATTGACACGGCTTAGATGGTTGCTGACCAGTATGTGGATTCTGAATTCCCTAGTGGGTGAAGCCTATCTCTACCAGAGAGCTTACATGAACTTAGTTTAAACTTACATCCCTTTAGAAATTTAAGTTGAAAAAGAATTATGCAGTCGCGTCTCATGAAGTTTGGGATAATCCGGGGCTAAATTTTGGAGGTTGCAGAGGTTTATAGTCGTAGTGAATAGGCCTCATATGACGTGCAGTAGGCCCGCGTGTTTTCTCGTTAGGCAACACAGCACAAAGTACTTTAATCGAAAGATCTTCTCTTATTATCATTGTTCCCAGATCCGAAACGTGCACGGCTCCGCGAGCGACAGCAGCCTGCTGCACGTGCGCTGCGGGCCCGTGTTCACGCAGCGCCTGCGCGACACGACCGCCAGCGAGGGAGACGTCAACGTCGAGTTCACCGTCGACGTGGAGGCCTTCCCTGAGCCCATCGTCAAATGGTACCTGCGCCATCAATTATACATATTGACTGGCTTCACAGCCTTGATATTGACACCGCCTTGCTGTGTAACGATGTTCTAACTTTCACGTGTTGCCATTTCAAAAACCCTCTCGGACTGCTGTGAAACCAGCCGTAGCAGTCAATATCCGAGAGACTAACTGAAGGACTAAGGTACACTTGAATTAATACTTTATGCAGACCAAACTAACCACAGAATAGGCAAACGACGGCTAATGAGGTTTTTATCTCCGGTAATTTACTAGAGAAGCGGCTCAGGTGAGACAGATGCGTGAGGACAACATCTCCTTATTAGTTCCTGACACAGCGCTTGACGCAAGACGAAATAAAATGTACAATACTCGAGAAAGCAAAAATCAAAAATAAAGCCGCACTGTTGTGAACATTATATCATAGTGTTCCAGGTCGTAACGCGCGCACGTGCTTGTGCTACAAAATAACACAAATCCATTTGCCTGTGCTACGCGTCCGCGTAGCTCCACTTTTTTCGGCTACGAGTAAGAGTTCCTCCACTTCATTCTGCTTCGAGTGAGCGTAGCTCCAATATTTTCGGCTACGAGTGAGGGTAGCTCCACTTTTATCTGTGACGAGTGAATGGGGCTCGAATTGGGGGTGCTACTGGAAGACTACGCCATCACCGCCGTAATCCGCATACTCCGTGTCGGTCTGTCGAAGCGTGATGGTATATAACTAGCGACCGTCCTCGGTAAATGGACTATCTAATACCGAAATAATTGTGCAAATCAGGCCAAAAAAAAATCAACCTTATAGCATTAGTACAAACGAATGAGCGTACGTAGCATACTTTTTGCAAAAAAAACTCATTTCAAAAATATAAATTTCTATTATGTTTCGTTCAGGTATTTGGGCGACGTTGAAATAAACGAGAAAAAATCTATCTACACTCGCGTGGACAACGGCAGCTCGCACAAGCTCATCCTTCGGGAGGTGTCAGCCGAGATGTCCGGACAGTACACCTGTAAAGTCTCCAACGATCTTGGCTCTGACTCTTGTCAGGCTACGTTTACCGTCAAAAGTAAGTGGCTTCGATATTTTATACATACGAGCTACATTGCAGTCGAACCAGGCCGACTACTGAGGCGGTGCCTCTGAGTTTGGGTTATTTGGGGAATGGAATATTAACCACAAATTACCTAAACTTCTACTGCTCCGTTGCCTCCTCGTGCCATAAATAGGAAAAATATATACACTTGATGGAGTGTGTTGTCATTTTTTGATGGAAATTCATATTATAACTTAAATAAAAAGTATACTCTTTATACTATCACCACAAACTTATTGATTTAATATATATATATATATATATTACTACCGGTTTCGAGCAATTCATCATCAGGTATTTAAGTCATAAAAACCTATACATATTTGGGGACGCTAATGCTAGACTTGCGTCTATGCTGTCTCATCGCTACTGTCTTTAGGTTTTTTGTTATTGTTAATTAAGGTAAATAAGATATTTTTATTAATTGAAGATTTAGATACTATAGTATATAAAATAAATTATCCTGTAAGAATGTTTCATTGAAATTCTAATTGAACACTTTCAGGAAAACCTAGAATCACCAAGAGCTTAGTAGATATGACTGTAGATGCTGGGCAAACTTTGAAACTTGAAGTCGAAGTAGAGGGTTGTCCTGAACCAAGAATCAAGTGGTACAAAGATGGCAAAGAAGTCACTACTGATGCTAGAATTAAAATAGAAAGAGATACACATCGGTGAGAATCAATAAACTAAAATTACAACGATTTAAGTTACAGTAATAAAATTATGTATATACTAACAGGACTATCTGATATTCTTCTGCTAGTAAGTAAACAAAATTTGCAAGGATATAGTCGAACGTAGAAAAAAACTTTAAATATCCCTTCCTTTAAGCTGAAAATTAGTATCATATCGACACTACTATCACCTCACAGGTCCAAATTTTCTAGCCACTTTAAAATAATATCTATTGAAATATTAATTTTATTTACTATTATATAAATTAATATATGAAGTCAAATTAAATATAGTAGATAGGTTAATGATATACTTTTACTTTTAAGTTTGGAGAACTACAACCTAACAGTCACTCTGATTAAAGAGGAAGATGGCGGTGAATACGAAGTTAGAGCGGAAAATGAAATGGGCAGTGTGTCTTCAAAGAGTACCGTTACAGTACACAGTAAGTACAGACAGATGAAGTCAAACCTAAAAAGAACAATCTAAACATGATAACTAGGACATTACAAAATAATGATAATGTTGCACCTTTTAAACCCACTTTGAAACCACTCCGGATGTCCATAGATTTTCTAATTCTGGACCATAAATCAGATAAAATATGTTTTACACAAACAACACTTATAAACGAGCTCCAAACATCCTCTCAGCACATGGGTGAGATATACACAAACAGTTTAAACAACCACAGTAAGGCGAGATTTACACACGAGTGAACACTGAAGATCACCAACATAGGTAATAGATTAACATAGTAAGGCGTGATTTAGTAGTAAATACTACTGCATTGCACGTTTAATATGTAGTTATAGCAATGTCCTTCTAAGTAGCGAAGGACAAACCGTAGAAATAATTATATACACTATAATAAAGCATTCAATTGACTGTAATGCTGGTTTGCTCGCACGTATTTAGTCAATTTATCCTCGATATCCATAATTCATATTATACTTTAAATAATTCCCACATTACATTCTTTGTTGTTAAATAAAACATGTGTTTTATCATTACCATTTTCATTATTTTTAATAGCAAAAGAAGTGCACTCGAGATTCAAAAAAGGATCCTTAGTCGAAAATATGGTTGGAGGCCTAAGTGAAGAAAAGCAGGCCGAAACACAAAGCATATCAGAAAATAAAGATAAAGAAACGGTTACCAAAAATATCATAGACTTTGAAATAGTAGATGAGAAAAATAGTGTTAATGATACCAATACTAAATGTAGAGAAGAAAGTAATGAATCAATATCTCACAAAGCTATAGTATCAGTAACAGAAGAAGAAACAGCGGAACAATCATCATTTTGGGATGATGTAGGTGAAAATGGAAAAAATAGGAAGGGGACAGCAAATGATCTTCAACAACCTTCTAAAAAGTCAAACCTATCGGTCACAAAACCAGAAATAGCAGAAGAGAAATCATTCTGGGACGATCAAGATGAAGATGAAAAGTCTAAGAAGGTAAAAGTGGACGATGTTAAAGAATCTTCTAAAAAAGCTAACAAGTCTATCACCGTACCAGAAATGGCAGAAGAAAAATCATTTTGGGCTAATCAAGGCGAAGACGAAGCAAATAATGTCAAAGTGGATGATGTAAAACAATCTTCTATAAAGGCCAATAAATCTGTTACAGAACCAGAATTAGCAGAAGAAAAATCATTTTGGGATGATCAAGATGATAGTGAAAAATCTAAAAAGGTAAAAGTGGATGATTTCAAACAGTTGCCTAAAAATTCAAAAAGAACTTCCACTGAACCAGAAAGGGCAGAAGAAAAATGCATTTGGGACGACAAAAATGAGGATGAAAAATCTAAGAAGATTAATGTTGATGATGATAAACGGTCTTCGAAAAAGGCGGACAAATCTATTACAGAACCAGTAATTGCGGAAGAATATTCTACATGGGATGATGACGAAAAATTAAAGAAAATTATGACAGAAAATAACAAGAGATTGTCTATAAGTGCTCAAAAATCTATAACTGAACCAGAACTTATTGAAGAAAAGAGATCAATTGAAAACGTGACAATGAAACCCCAAGAATCATCCATAAAGTTAAAGAGAGGTATTTCTGAAGTAGAAATACCTGAGCAAATTCAGCAGGGGGTACCATGTGACATAGGAAAACCTTCTTTGAAGACAGAATTTACTATAGAGGAGTCAGTTATAAATGAAAAAGGCGATTGTGATAAATCTCAGTCTGTAAAAATAGATGATTTGTGTTCAGAGTCAACCAAAGGAAGAAAGTCTTTCGTCGCAGCCGAAATAGCTGAAGATAAGTCATTCTGGGATGAAAATCACAATGAACATAATAAAAAACCTTTAGTGGAAGATGCTGTATCAACAGCACAAAAAGTTGAAAAGCATATTACAGAACCAGAAATTATTGAAGAAGTGTCTATCGACGTCGAATTAGAGGCTCCTAGACGTAAACCGATCAGAAAAGAGCCCATTGCAGATGAACGGTTGAGTGCTGAATCTGAAGGTATAAAATACGCTTTTAGCTTCTACTTATTGCAGCAAACGGCTTTCAAGATGCAAACTCACGTTTTAAGTATTGCATGCTTATAACTTTGTTTTCTTAACAACCCAAGTGTGATTTATTATGTTTAGGCCGAGTTTTTGAAACTATTACAACATTCAAGTCGGGTGAGGATGGCTCAATTATCGTATCTAAAGTTAGCAGTTCTCTATCCCATGGCGCTATTATAACAGGTCAGTATAAAGCTTAATGGCTTCCCTTCCTCTTTTTCCATCTAAGTATTAGTACAATGTAACATAAAAACGTATTAGTATAGTTCAAATAATAAGTCTCTCACATTTCATGTCGCAACTATAAATAACCTTTCATAGATTGAACGTAACCAAAAATAATATTATTTAAAACGATAGGTCCAGCCGAAACGCGTGCTATACACAAAATGACCTCAAACGTCTGTTACGATGATTATGGGGATGATGATGATGATATATTTTATGAAAAGAAAATTATAAAACCAAATAAACCACATTCAACTTCCTTAGAAGTTGAGGAAATAGCAAGTCACAGTTATTATTTATCTGAAATCGGTAACTACACAATACCGGATCACATCAGAAGGGGTACATATGGTATTATTGAAGAGCCACAGACAGATTCAGATGTTGATTCTCGTCAAGGAAAACATTTTGGAAGTAGAACTACCTCGATTATGTCGGTTTCCGAAGATGAAATGAGTTGGCGCAATGATTCACTTTCACGTGAAATTTCTATCGAAGACCTTTCTAAGTCTATATTTGATATAGACGAAACAAGAAAGGTTTTCAGTAAAGATTCGTATGTGCGTCAATCTTCTTTCAAAGAAGACTACGTCACAACTAGCGGAGAAGAGGAGTCTTTGATTTTAAGGGAAAAGAGTGAGAAAACTTTTGAAAGTGATATTACTGAGAAGCTCATCAACATTTCAAAAGAGTTTGATAAACATACAACGAGAATTATGGACGATAAAATAGATGACATAAAAAATCGTCTCGTAGAAGAATTGCTCTTTGAACCCATGAATGCTAAAGATATTAGAAATATTACAAGAGACAAAGCAGAAACTACCCTAGAAAAGAAAAGGAAACCAAAAGGAGATTTATGTAGCGTAGAAGAGGAGAAGGATGTTGATATAGAAGTACTATTAAAACGCAGCCAGAGACAGAGAAGCATACTAGATGATATTCTTAACGTGGAAGTGGAAAAAGGTAAATCACAAGTAATAATATGAAAAAAGATAAATATGCGCGCGGCTGATATTGATGATGAATAACGCTATGCTATACGATCCAGGGAATTAACTTATATACGTAACCATAACTTCACGTGGCTATAGTGTTGCTGTTAAAAGCTTTATAGTTTGATGTTTTCTCTCTTTTGTATTATTTTCTATTAATGTGCCGTCTAAAACAACTATGGACTATTTTGGTTACCAAGAAAGAAAATATCAAGTTGCTTTTAAGAATCGTGGTAAAGTAAGAACTATCTGACACTAATGTTCTGTATGTCTGTTTTAGCGCGCATGCGTAATAACATTCCCTTCTGGCATACTAATACTTGGAATCTTCTACGTCGGAGACATTAAATAGCAGTGCCCTCAGTTCAAAGGTAAATTTATTTATTATTTATAAATGCTGCTTTCGCGCACGGCGTATACGCTTCAAACTGCAGAATATATTTCAGTCTCTCAAACTACTAATTGGTAAGTACCCAGTACACAGCTACACTACAACAAACACAACACACATCTGCATACATAACCAAAGATTTAGGTAAGTCATATTCTCATATAAAACTCTAATGCCTGTACATATCGCAATAGTTTCAGGGTGTATGCACACATATGGGTTTCTGGCAGCTTTGGAAGGCTTTTCTTTTATTAAATTTATTATAAAATACGAACTCTATAATTTCTTCTTGTTCTTTACTGTTTTGGTCAATTTTTTAAAGTTAACGTATAAAGGATAACACTGAACCCTTTCATTTCAGCACCTCCTTCACTTAAAGACAGCAGTTTAAAAGACGGAACAGTATTTGAATCTCTACCACTAGTTTACACAGTTGAAGCTGTCGGGGCTCCTAAACCAACTGTACGCTGGCTTCATGGTGATGAAGAAATAAAACCAGACGACAGAATTCACGTAGTTAACGAGGGAGATCTTTATAAACTGGTCATTGATCATGTAGACATGAAAGACGCAGGGAAATGGCAATGCGAAATTGTTAATACTCTTGGTAAACAAGCACAGCAGGCCGAACTCACCGTTACTCGTAAGTCTCATTTTCATCGTTTTGGTTATTTTTATTTTAATGATAAGTTAAATTTGAGAACTCTGGCAATGCACTTGCGAGACTGTCTTGCAGACGGCGCTCCTCGCGTGCTAGTTCTCCATTGCTTGCAGACGGCGCTCCTCGCGTGCTAGTTCTCCATTGCTTGCAGACGGCGCTCCTCGCGTGCTAGTTCTCCATTGCTCGTAGTCTCATAAAACAACGATTGCTACTTCTGAAACATGAGTGGAGCTAATTTACTCTCTGTACTTATTGAAATTTGAAAAGTAAAATAAAAATATAAACCTTCTTCATGGCAAGTTTCACGTGCTTCTAGCGGTGGCTGAGCTACGCAAGCCCATCTTCACAACCCCTCTGGAAGCCCAGCGCGTCATGCAGCGCGAGCCGGTGACTTTACAAGCAGTCTGCACAGCGGATCCACTCCCTCATGTCTCTTGGCTGCTCAATGGCAACCTGCTCACGCCCGACGCTACTGTTCGCGTCAGCGAGGATAGCAGGGACTTGGAGCATGGGATCAAGGAGTGCACCTTCACGCTCCATATACCAACTGGTGACTATACTTTGTTCGTTTTATCGTGCAATGAAGTCCGCATTGACTTCATTGTCCCTGTCTACCCGAGGCCAATGTCTTGGCCTCGCCTGATGATTCCGTCTGCACCAGCAAGAACAGTACTATAATAATGCCTTTTCTTGTGATTCTTTTATCACCTTTTACAAACCGTACGGAAAACTTGAGCTTCACTGCACGACAGTAACAAGAGAAACCTACCTTTATGTTTAGCCTAATTTAGCTACACTATATCTGGCTATGGTAGGTACAAACGCCAGATTTCATGATGTTACAAATCTACAAATTGGTGAAGCCTAGATTGGCTTACCCCACGTTCCTACATTTCATTACTTATACAACAATATTTTCAGGGCGTCACGTAGACACGGGAGTGTACACGATACAAGCCAAGAACACGTACGGCATCGGCGAGAGCTCCGCGCGCTTGGACATTCTGTTGAGGCCTGAGATCGAAGCCTTGAAGGATGTCACAGCAGTGCCTTATGAGGAGACCACATTCATCACAAAAATCAAAGCCAATCCTATTGCAGAAGTCAAATGGTAGGCTTTTGAAAAATAAATATTATGTTTGAAGACAAAAATGAAGTCTTTTGACTTAGTATAAAACGTGCTAATATCTACACACCACTACCTTAAATTTGATACATTCAAGATAGAACGTTGGGAAGCTCGTTGAAAGTCGAATTTGCCAGAACCAGATCAAGGAGTGGATACGTTTATGTTCCGAAGTTCATCGCGGGGGAAACGCTTCAGCTTTAATTAAACTTAAAGTTACCTTTTCTATTGATAAATAATATGTGTTAAATGTAATTATACTAGCAACGTATGAGAATGCAGGTTCATTTCATATACAAAGTTAATCCTTTAATATGATAACGATGATAAATTTATAAAACAAAAATTATTTTAGGAGCAAAGATGGATACGTCATCCAGCCATCGTCTCGTGTTGAGATCAAAGAAGACAGAGAGTCTGAGACGTATCAGCTCACGTTAAAGAATATAGGAATACCGGACGCGGGAATTTACTCCGTGACTGCTACCAACGAGATCGGCGAGAGCTCGCAGCAGGCCAAACTTACTGTGCACAGTGGGTATCAGTACGAGGTATCAGTACGAGGTATCAGTACGAGGTATCAGTACGAGGCAGAAATATCTAATGCTGTGATCGTTAGGATGTTCGAGCGCTGATAACTTAAAATGCTAAACTTGGGAATTTATTTTCACTTATTATAATAATATCATAGAAAAAATCATTACATTGAATTCTATTTCGGGCTAATTTGGCGTTTTGTCATCATGCCACCCTATGAAACCGCTGTATAATATTAGACAGTGGCGGGTTTTAGCGGTGTCAAAATTATGGAAACTATAAAATTTTAAAAGCACATCATCAAACATTGTTTCAAACGAATAAAAAACATTGGGTAACACTAATAAAAAAATGCTATTTTTGACAAGGCATATGGCGGTACCGAATTAAAAACTGCACAGATTTTATAAACTATATTTACGCTTTCAGCTGACGAGCCAATCTTCACGAAGCCACTACAAAAGCAAACCGTCAAAGACTTTGAGGACGTGACGCTGAGCGTGCGCGCCGACGGCGTCCCGCCGCCCGCCGTGCTGTGGTACTGCGAGGGCCGCCAGGTGGAGAACGACGAGAGACACACCGTCACCACGCAGGTGGAGGGGCAGGTGGACAGCCAGCTGGAGATCAAGAACTTCAACAAGAGCGACGCTGGAAAGGTATTTATTTTAAATTCAAAATATAAAAGCACATCAACAATGTATATTGTTGTTGTTCAAAAAAATACACCTCAACCAGTTGATTTTCTTTAAAATATTATTTTTTGAGGTTTACTTACGTTTTTAGTGTGTCAATGCACTAAAATAGATTTATAAGCGACTGCATCAGAAGAATATTTTCCGAGCACTCACTCTTTCTCTGTATAACATATGATTTTCAAAATATCAAACGAAACAGGGTTCGAGCGAGATTCATTCACGCGTTAAAATAATCGAGCAAATAAATAGTTGTGTAGAGCAAGAGAGCACAGACGCACAGAGTGTTCGGACATTATAAGCGATGTCTATGTGTTGCTTCTCTCACTCTTGTACACTGACTCGGCTACTGGATGGCTCCGGTGTTATTTCTATCACAATTATAAATAGCTTTACCTGTTTTTGTATTTGTTTGGCGAGATTTAATGTCAATTTTACCATTTTGATCATGTGTTTTCCACCATCACAATGTTTTTGAACGCTTTGTCACCGATTTTTTTCGAGGTGTTTGAAAAAAGAGGATGTTTTATAAATATGTGTGTAATGTTTCTATACATGATTATTTGTAAAGCACCAGCAAGTTTTTAAGAATTGATAGTTAATGTCATAAACCAAAGCTTTTATTCATACTTTCGATACATTAAGTTTTTATTTTTCAACGTACCGTAGCGACATTTATAAAACGTTTAAGTGTAAAGAATTTTGAGTTGACTACAACATTCAACAAAACCTGTTCAGATTTTTCGGTTCGGTATTATTAAAGAATTTACAAAAAAAAGGCTGCGTAACCGGTGGGACATTAGAGGGGCGGAGGATAAGAGGACAAAGCAGCGGTATAGTAATTATGCACATGTTTATGGGCGCCCGACTGCTCGTTTGTCCTCCTACAACATCAAAACTCTAATACTATGTCTTACAGTACACGGTGCGAGCGGTGAGCGTATCCGGCGAGGCGGAGTGCACGGCGGTGATATCCCTGGGGCAGACGGCGCCGGGCTTCGTGCACAGGCTGGACCGGCAGCGGGAAGTGGACGAGGGCGAGCCCCTGGAGCTCAGGACCAAGCTGGACGGCAGTCCGCTGCCGACCGCCAAGTGGTGAGTGGTCAGGGTTCTCTTGTGACATCATGGAAAAATCGGCTTGTTCCGGTTTATAATGAGGAATTAGAAAAAAGATCAGCTTGTTATTGCAAATAATGAGAATAAGATAACTTGTTTGAAAATATTAGTAAAGTGCGATACCGCGCCAGCTGCCGAGACTAGTAGGTACAATACTAGTGTCATCACTAATAGTATATCTTGCAGTACACGCATTGGAGTTTACTACTCAACGAACGACTAAAGTTCTGCGGCATGAAAAAATAAAAGTTTTTTTTTCTTTTATTTCGTTGCCACCTGCCATCGTCGTGTTGCCACTCGCCAGGTACAAGGACGGCGCGGAGCTGTCGCCGGAGGACAGCCGCGTACAACAGACGGCGCTGCCGGACGGCACGGTGCGCCTGCACATCGAGCACGCCACGCCGGCCGACTGCGGCGCGTACAAGCTCGTTATCTCCAACCCCAACGGCGAACACTCGGCGCTGTGTGCCGTCGCCGTTAACCGTGAGAACACTTTTGTTTCTGTGAACCTTCAGTATTGCTTTTATAGAAATCTATTGTTATACAGTCTTATGAGACGGTTTAGCGTCATCTTTATTTTCTATTAGATTTAGATTATATACAACTGAACAAAATTAGAACCATTAATAGGATTACTTTGTTTTTGGTCTACCTGTCTATCTGTCATATCACTCGGTGATTGAGGACCATGAAATATAGCAATACGTGTTATATTAAAATGTGGATAAACGAAAAATCTTGGTAAATTTTAGTAACAGCACAGAAAAATACCATTATCTATAGAGTGTCCTCTTCCATAGTGTTCTTCCTTTCTTGTGATCCTTCGTATCAATCTTGGACTTGGGGTAATAACAGATGCTAGTGTAGTTCAATATGTGTATGCATATTTTTTTACTACCAACAGCCACACCGCGGAAGCCGTCCTTCACCCAAGAGCTGCAAGACGTGAAGGCGGTGGTGGGACAGCCGCTCAAGTTGGAGGCCCGAGTCATGGCCTACCCCGCGCCGGAAATCAAGTGGTTTAAGGATGGTGAGAATTTGTTATTTGGGGTCCATTCAAGAGCATTAGAAATTTTGTCGCGAAGATTGATGATCATTGAGATAAACTTAATGATCCGTGACTATGTTGTTTATAACAGAGAAATAACCCAGGAGATGGGAAAGGTGAACAGTCAAAGATCAGATAAAACCTTATTGCAATCAAAGAGCACATTCTAATATTTTGCAATATGAGTCGTGTAAAAGAGTCCAACAGATGAGCAATCTCATGCTTCTTACTCATCGTGCAGTAGGTCTGACATAGTGCAGTTCAGAAGTCATATGGGATCTAGTTTAATGCTTCTCATTATTCGAATATAAGCGTAGCATTGTGTTCCCTCAGGTCTGCCGGTCCGTCCGAGCCAGGCGGTGAACTTCATCAACCAGCCGGGAGGCATCATCGGCCTTAGTATCGACAGCTGCAAGCCTGAGGATGCTGGAGTGTACACGCTCAGTCTATCGAATAAGCTGGGAGAAGCAGTATCCAAGGCTAAAGTTGAGGTAACGAGGAAATGAGATGGCAACCCGTCTGTATCATCAGTACAATCTGAACAACCAGCAATTAAGGAGCTTCAAACTAGCGTTTCTAGAATACTTCGCTAGCGTGTCCTTGCGGATTTCGAAATTCTGCAGCTACTTTCGGGCGGTCCTCCCGCTTTCATAATATCTGTGTGAATTCATAGCTGTGAAATAAGAGGACGACACATTAGATTGACTTTTAGTCGTACAGTTGTTTATGAACGGCGTAGGCACCAAAAGACTCC
This sequence comes from Eumaeus atala, assembly GCA_017140195.1. Taxonomy (NCBI): domain Eukaryota; kingdom Metazoa; phylum Arthropoda; class Insecta; order Lepidoptera; family Lycaenidae; genus Eumaeus; species Eumaeus atala. The sequence goes on along the minus strand of JAFELO010000578.1, from coordinate 218,894 downwards.
AAGGCGTGTTCGTTAGTCCTTTTATAAGAAAAATATAGTTTTGTACAAATTACACAACTATAACTATACTGCTTTTGCTGCAGAACATTTAACTAAATAACGTTTTCTCTACCCCAGGTCGGACAAAAGGAACGTAAACCAGCTTTCCTGGCTCAGTTGCAACCAACAAAGGTGATAGAAGGTTTTCCACTCAAGTTGGAAGTCAAAGTCCTGGGACACCCAGCGCCAACTGTCAAATGGTAAGAGATATTTTCATCTCATCCAGCCACAATGAACATCTCATCAGTTGGAGATACCTCCCGATTTTGCGGATGTTTATGGGCGTCGGAAGTTATCGAAGGCTCATTTGTCCCCTTATAGTATAAAAAGGTATTGACGTTTTATTTTTAAAAGAAGTAGCTACATAGGCATGGCAGCCGAGCTGGGTTGGCATTACCTCTCGCGCACACTCCTGGTCTGTAATGATCTGGTTTTCTGGCGGCATCTTTCAAAGGAGAGGAACGCATCCGTACATCTATCTTTGTAGAAGGAGGAGGATGTATTCGGGTTGTGATGACGTTGCACTTAACGTCATCGTGTCAGACACAATAGATGTGTGCGTTTTTTTTTTATCAATTCTCAAGGTCGAACAACTCTTATATTGTTTTCAGGACTCTGAACGGAAAAGAGCTGAAACCGGACGGCAAACATGTACGCCTGGTGTCGCAGCCAGACGGTACACGTGCGCTGCTCATAGACGAGGCGCGCCCCGCGGACGCCGGCAACTACGGCGTGCTGCTCGCCAACGACAAGGGCGACGCTTCCAGCGAGGCTGACGTCACCGTCGCCAGTCAGTATACTTACAATTATTTGTTCATTAACCTGCTTGTTTCAACATTGCAATCTTCTCTCACATTCTAAAAAAATTTCAATCCATTGGAAAGTAAGAATCGGGACATGTGGCATTAAGACCAGGCATGAAAAAGTTTGTATGCGTGTGTTTGTGTGTGAGCGTGTGAACGTGCGTGTGTGCGTGTATATGTGTCTTACCAATAAAATAATTTAATTAATTGTTTAAATGTTCGCCCTGTTCCAGGTCGTACGGACGACTCGAGCCCTCAGGAGCGTCCCCAGTTCATGCACGGTCTCCGCGACATGACCGTGGAGGAGGGCCAGCCGCTGGCAATCAGCGCGCCCTTCACCGGCAACCCCGTGCCGCAGGTGACCTGGACCAAGGACGGGGAGCCGCTGCGGCCCAGCGACAAGATCCTGCTCACTTGCGACGGCAAGAGGGTGAGACAAACATTTACAACATGGTTTTTACTTGACACAAAATAAAGTTTAAAAATGCAAGCAGTTGTTTAGTCGGTTTTTTTTTCTTTTTCCTCGCCAAAAGCAATTCGGCGATTTATAAGTAAAAGTGTCTCGATGTCGTGGAGAAAACGGAAAATCAGCTGAGATAACATTGGCGTATTGAAGATCCGGTAGTTATACAACCAAAAATGTACCGGGGATAACGTTTAAAACAACATAATAAAGATTTTAAATATTTATAAATGAGGAAGCTGCTCTGCTTGGCCCACTAGCGTTTAAACACTGTTATATATTTTATACTTTAAACAGTGTTATATATGTTATTCTTTAAACAGTGTTATTATGTTATACTTTAAACAATGTTATTATACATGTTATACTTTAAACGGTGTTATACATGTTATACTTTAAAGAGTGTCATATATGTTATACTTTAAACAGTGTTATATATGTTATACTTTAAACAGTGTTATATATGCTATATTTTAAACAGTGTTATATATGTTACACTTTCAATCTATAAAATTTCGTTTTTAATGATGCTGGCACATATCGGCGTACACATGCACAGACAAGTGCCTAGATAATAACGCGAACCCGTACGCTGCTCGAGTAAGCTGACCAATATGTTTTCTGATTCATGTCATAATTCGCTTGACTGCGAATTTAATGAAATGCCCTATTTGTCAGTGTATGTTTTCTTATTTCATGAGAGAGCAAAAGAGAAATCGGAGTGTAAACCTTATGTAACCTTCTGTCTCCCCAGGTGGGCATCGAGATCAACCCCATGGAGCTGCCGGACGCGGGCGTGTACTCCGTGAAGCTGGTGAACCCGCTGGGCGAGGACTCTTCCGACGGGAAGATCGGCGTGCGCAAGATCTACCAGCCGCCGCGCTTTCTGCAGACCTTCAGCGATCTGCAGCAGGTACAAAATTTATTTCTTTTGTTGTACGCAAATCTCTTATTGTTATTATTTATGTTGATATACAGTACACATTGAAATAAACAATAATCTTAGGCACTATACAAATGGTCTCGTCTTGTACTGGTAATGATATTGAGGAAATTAAATAAATAAGACAGTTTTTATCATTGAAATTCATTGATTCTTCTGAATATCTGGTTTTTAATATTTCCACGTTATACAACACTATCGCTAGCTATTATTTACATTCATGTACTTTACAGTTTTAAAACATATTTTAAAACTTTAATAGTACGTCTCGTAATTAGTAGTTTTGTTTATTATTATTTTCTATTCATGTGAAACACTCTTGTGCTCTAGCGGCAGACATGTGCAGCCGCAGGCCGTGAGGTCTCGGGAGAAAAAGCACTATTTTAACAGACTATAAATTGCTGCTCCTGTTTCTCGTCTCTTCAAGTCTGTTTCTTGAAGTGTTCCGCGTAATCATCGCCAGGTTCACACCTGAGCCACCGACATGTTTTATAGAAGATGACACTTTTCATTTTAATGCCATGTAAACAATTTTATTACACCAATAAAATTGTTCTTGTGTCCCCAGTTGCCCACATTCGATGCGAAATTCCCGGCGCGCGTGGTGGGCGTGCCCGCGCCCGACATCACGTGGTACAAGGGAGATCAGCCGCTCCGTCCGTCGGACAAGTACAACATGCGGCGCGACGGCGACGCGGTCTGCCTGTACGTGCGCGACCTAGTGGCCGCGGACGCGGGCAAGTACCGCTGCGTGGCGAGCAACAGGGAGGGGCAGGCGGCCTGCGAGGCCAACCTCGAGGTCGTAGACAAGATGTGAGTCTCCCATAAACGATAAGTCTGTCTTGCTTCGTTTGTCTCAGTCAGTCAAGTATCTGCAGCCGCAGTCGACTAGGTCCCAGATGCGTATATTGAAAAGTTAATTAAATGCATATACGCTGACTGAACTAGTGTTTCCAAACAATTGAGGACCTCTGGATACCCATTAGGAATTTCCCGTTTTTTTATCTTGGTGTGCATCAAAAGTGAAACAATTATGAACATAAATTCTTAAAATCATTTTGCACACAGTATATTAATAAATAACCAAACACCGAGAGACCTCCGCTGCGCTTCACTGCCACCTAAGGCTTAGAAGCTATCGGGCCAAGTTGGGAAAGTGAATCGGTAAGATTCGCTTTCCTTAATAAGGACCAAAAGCGTTGCAGTTACGCTATATAAATGCATATGCTTACTTGTAAATAACAGTCTGGAGTCATGAAGAAGACGGTGTTACGCCACGTGCAATAATAGACATTTGTTAACATATCCAAAGTTATAAAGCAGGGGACAAAAGAAGTTAACCATAGCTATTTAACTTTTTGCACACTTTACAGTGCAAAACGTCAAAAGATCGAGCCCCCGGCATTCCTGAAGAAGATCGGCGATGTGGAAGTGTTTCGCGGCCTCAGCGCCAAGTTCACCGCTTGCGCCACGGGCACGCCGGATCCCGATGTGGAGTGGTGAGTCTCTTGGTGTACCACTACGCTTTCGTATATAGGCAACGTGGAAGTGTTCCGCATCATCAGCGCCAGGTTCACCACATGAGCCACCGACACGCCGGACCCCGTTGTGAAGTGGTGAGTATCTTGGTGTACCACCACGCTTTGGAGGAATGGCAACGTAGAAGTGTTCCATGTCATCAGTGCCAAATTCATCGCCTGTGCCATCGGCACACCGTACTTCGAACCCGGACGTGGAGTGGAGTGATGAGTCTCTTGGTGGCATCACCAGTGGTTATTGGAAGACCGACAAATTGAGGGTAACGGGCTTGCATTTGCAAAACTTCTGGTGGTGAGGCTGCTTGTTTGCCTTTTCCCAAGTATATATTATCCTATTAATACAGATGCGAAAGATTGTATCTATCACTCGAATAAATAAATAAAATTGATATAACATTTCCACAATTATTTAAATTAAATTGATATAATATTTCCACAATTATTTAAATTAAATTTGCATCTACCTACCTGGTACCTGATAATTTTGTGGAAATAGTATATATACATAGAATTGTAAAAATAATACATAAAATGTATATTATATTTATTCAAGTGTTAACATAAATGATTGAAATTCGAGAAGTGATTATACATAATATTAATTATGTTTGTTATAATCACACAAAAATTACATAAGGGATTTGGATGAAATTTGGCACTATATAGATATACTAGATATATTATGTAAATCACGATCTGGAATAACATCAAAATAACTTTCTATGCCGTAAAACTTACTGAATCCCTCGGGGTTTTGTGATGGTAAAAAGAAAACAAAAAGAAGTAAAGTTTAGGTAAGAGAATCTCTACAGCCCGTTAAGTGATGGATGGATAATAACTTGACCGATGTGCAACAAAAGTAAAGGAGTGCATTGCATAAGCCGCAACGCATTTTTATGGTTGTATCCCGTGACATTCAATCTGCAAGTTTGTAATGGAAAATACGTTCCTACCTGAGGGCCCTTTGGCGGGGAGGAGGAAAGGAGGAAAACGTAATTGCGTAACTATTATAGGGGAAACTTATGGGCGTCGGTAACCACCGACAAAAATGACTAACTAGTCATTTTTTTAAATAGAGAAATAATAGATAGATAGGGGGCGTTAATGAGCAATCAGAGCTTTTTTAGGACTACCGACGCCCATGAACATTCACATAATTACTATGCCGATGCGTTGCCCTCCTTCATCCCCCCCCCCTAAAAATAAAACTGTTAGCAGGTCTTCGTGACAGTGTTGCAGCTGTTACACACAAATGCCTGCGAAGTCTTCAGTTCAATTAGATACGAGAATTTCTTCTTGGGAGGATGTTCGTAAATGGATCCGTGCACTGGCAACTCAAGCAAGCATGCCGCGAACGTTGCGCCAGAGGTCGCGGGTTCTGTGTGTTTTTTGGAATATATAAAAACCGAAAATTTAGGAATAGTATTAAAAGTATTATCCATTTCTAGTGCCATTGTCATTACCTCTTAGTACAGGGCTATGCTAACGTGGTGTGGTTAAGTCCACAGATAATAATAATTATTATGGATTTCTCCACACTGTCACTGAGTACTTATTGCTACCAACACTAACTTCAGGTTCCGCAACGACGAGAAGTTGTTCCCTTGCGAGCGCATCCGTATGGACAAGGAGACGACGGGGCTGCTGCGGCTGACCATCAGCGGGGTAGACCCCAGCGACGTCGGCACCTACCGCTGCCGCATCTACAACCCGCACGGGGAGGCGGAGTGCAACGCGCAGCTTACTTACGACAGTGAGATTTATCACTTCATTTTTGGAGTTTGCTTCTTTTGAAAAGATATTTATGGCCGTGATCTGGAAAAAAGTAGAAACTAAATCGTGTGAAACCGAGCGTCACGACAATAAGACGCTTCCTCGCGCGGACCAACAAGTGATTATAATTTTCCAATTTCTAATTCATGTAACAGTCTGAAGTCAGGAAGATGGCGGTACACCTCCGTGCCTCTGAGAGCAGAATGATCTGTCGATAGTGCGTCCCGTTCTTCCGTCGGATTAACGTCCTATTGGAAAAGGAGAACGAGGGAATAGAGAATCTATTTGTATCAGAGCACACACTTGTGCACTATATTGTGTCCTGCGCAGTTGGCTCTCTATACAGATGACCGCTGTGACCGGAGTTCTGCGTGGAACACATTATTATAAATTGTGTTTATTTGACTATCTGTTAATAAAACGGATTCCACGCGGGCTGGCGTGAAGATATATCTTCGGCCGACACTAGCATTGTAAATGTGGAAAGGGTTACTATAAAAAGATCAACGTATTTTTTTCTCTCAGCACTCGAGCCTCAGAAAGAAAAGCGACCCATATCCGAGCAGTACTCGGACTTCGACAAGATGAAGCGCACCGGAGTACCCATGCCCCTGGCGGAGCGGCCCATTATAAGCCGCATGGCCGATCGCCACCTCACGCTGTCGTGGCGGCCCTCCATCCCGCACCAGCCGCGCTTCCCCGTCACCTACCAGGTCAGTGTTTTTTTCTGCTCCACTATCGATAGCGGCCCTCACTTGTGGCCCTTTCATAAAATCATCTGAAGTAGCCCAACGGGAATACAGTTTTTTTTTTGGATTCGCAAGTGATTCCAATTTGTACTTAGAGAACTTATATACTTAAAAAAACCGCATCAATCGTGTCGATATAGCCACAAATATTGGTGCTCATGTTCAGTGCAAAGCCATGAGTGGGAAGGAAATATTCATCTATTCGATTCCATCTATCGTACTCTTTCTAATAGACGGAGTGTCGGAAGACCCTCAACAGACCTAGGCAGAAACTCTAGAATTATCCCGAACATTTTAATGTACCTCCGGCTGTTCGCCAACATCATCAGCAGCAGCAGCTAAAGGCCGTCCGCTAGTGAACATAAGTCATCACAAAGGAGTACCACACATTAAGGGCACCTTCCCGCATCCCTACCCATGTAACAACACGTCAACGCGCGGGACCGCTACTTCCCGCATCCCTACCCATGTCCCAACACGTCAACGTGCAGGACCGCTACTTCCCGCATCCCTAGCCATGTCCCAACACGTCAACGTGCAGGACCGCTACTTCCCGCATCCCTACCCATGTCCCAACACGTCAACGTGCAGGACCGCTACTTCCCGCATCCCTACCCATGTCCCAACACGTCAACGTGCAGGACCACTACTTCCCGCATTCCTACCCATGTCCCAACACGTCAACGTGCAGGACCACTACTTCCCGCATCCCTACCCATGTAACAACACGTCAATGTGCAGGACCGCTCGAGTACCTTTCTAACCTGCCGTTATCGGTTCTGCGACCAATGTGGCATGTTGCTGGTCGATGCCCGGCGATGGTTGTAGGAACTAATGAAAGGACTTTTAATTCTAATGCGGACTGTTGTTACAGGTTGAAATGTGCGAAGTACCCGACGGTGACTGGTTCACCGCCAGAACTGGGCTCCGCTCCTGCGTCTGCGACATCCGCAACCTAGAGCCCTTCCGCGACTACAAGTTCCGAGTGCGCGTGGAGAACAAATATGGCGTCAGTGACCCGTCTCCCTTCGCCATTACACACCGGGAGAAACTGGAACCGGATCCACCCAAGTTCGTGCCATACTTGGAACCGGGCATCGACTTCCGGCCGGAAACTTCGCCCTACTTCCCGAAGGACTTCGACATCGAACGTCCGCCCCACGACGGATATGCGCAGGCGCCTAAATTCCTGCGCCAGGAGACAGATTCCCAGTACGGAGTGAAGGGCCACAACGTGAATTTGTTCTGGTTCGTGTACGGGTACCCGAAGCCGAAGATGACTTACTTCTTCAACGACGAGCCGATAGAGATTGGAGGCCGCTACGACTGGAGTTACACTAGAAACGGACAGGCAACGCTTTTCATTAACAAGTAAGCTGTTTTTATGAGTCCCATTTGGCCTATATTTGTTAAATAAGATCATATTTACTATTCTCAATTAAGGTTAATAAAGGAAATATTTTTGGCTGATAATAATAATACTACATTACAGGCTATGTGCTAATATTGGAATTTGGCTAACGTCGTAAAGGTAGCACCTTCAGCGTGACGAGAGCAAGTATGCAATAACTCATTTGTAAAACTTTTGGTTGTTCGGTTATTTAGAGGAGTCGCTAATTACTTGATATGGCAAATGTCTCATCCGTTAGTTGTCATAGGAGTAGCAAGTAATGGAATGCAATTACTTGAAGTATCTGTCCAGTCATACGACAAAAAAGATTGCCTAACAGGATGCTCGAGCGTGACGTCGGGTGGTACGAGGCTGTAGCGACCAACGAACACGGACAAGCTCGGCAGCGAGTGAGGCTGGAGGTGGCGGAGTACCCGTACTTCATCCGCCGCCCTGAGGAGACCGCCGTGCTGCAGCGCCGCACCGCCAGGATAGAGGCGCGAGTCACCGGCGTCCCTTACCCCGACATCAAGTGGTACAAGGACTGGCAGCCGCTCGCGCCCTCCGCCAGGGTCAAGGTGAGCACGATACGCGACGGCTTAACCGTTAATTATCCGTCCGCGAGGACTTTCTGGTGCTCCGTAAATTCGTTACTCACCTTTACTTCAAAACCGTGCAAAACCGAAATATTGACCAAAGCAAAAAGTTCAGTAGCTGTCCACAAGAGAGTTTAACCTAAAATCAAATTCAATATGTCATATGCCTGGTATTTACCTAGCGAAACGATCTCTGGTCTCCTAGCCAGCAACCATTTCAACATTTTGATTCTGTCTGAATTTTTAGGAAACCGGCTCAGCGTAAGATGATAACGGTTGGAATAAAATCAGTTTTCACAGTCAGTCAAAAAAATATTATCTATGCTTGGAAACAAGTAGTCCTAATGTCATGATTACACTAAGTAACAGTCAGCTGTACTTGTAACATTTAACACCATTTGCCGTCAGAATGGCCTCGTAGCTGTCGTCCAGGCTGTTGTGCATATGTTATTTATCGAGTTATGTAATTTTATTATACAAGTGGGCATTTATTTGGTTATTATTATTAATTTTATTGTACAAGTGGGCATTTATTTTGTTATTATTATTAATGTTATTAAATACCTCTTCATAATTACTTCAGGAACAAAATTCACACCTTTAATATTGGTTCTTCGAGCTAGCTTTGATATCTCTGTTCGTGTACAGATGCACTTCAAAGAGCCGGACACGGTGGTGCTGGTGATACACGACGTGATCCTCAAGGACGAGGCCCTGTACTCCGTGTCCGCCCGCAACGTCGCCGGCGCCGTCAGCTCCTCCGCCATGCTGCACGTGCTGGAGGACGAGCTCGAGTACTCCGACAGGTGCGCCTCATCCAGCGTCATATCCTAATGTTATAAATGTGAAAGGTTAGGGGTATGAATGTATGTTTGTTACACAATCACGTAAGAAATTTTTGGATGGAATCTGGCTAAGATACAAATAACCTGGAATAACGTCTCATTTATAACCCATTATATAAATTATCTTGTGATAGACTTTTGTTTGTGTTAACGTGAAAGAAATTTCACGCATAAACTAATTTGTTAATATAAACTCTCAACTGGAGCATACTCCTTAAGAACGAACAAGATTCTGAAGTGAAAGGTGCGCAAGAGACGTATGCGACGTAAGCGCATTAAAGCGTTTACACTCGATCGATTACGCTTTATCACACGGTGTTACTAATCATATTTCTTCCATACTTAGAACCGTAAGTAAAAATATGAAAGTAAGTGATGACAGCATCGCACCGTTTCTTAAGAAGTAAATAAAAAAGACTGTGACAATGCTTCCACACGGCAGAGGAACTTCAGAGATCGCGCTTCTTACGTCACGCTATCAAAATGTTTTAGCATATAGTGGACATAAACATGGGCATGTCTGCGCATAACTCTTGCCACTTCACGAGAGACCACGTCCTTAGAGGGTCCACCTACACCACGTCTCCCACTACACTGCGTCTTATTTTATCAACAGGGTCCGCGAACACCCCCCGCGTATCAAGCCGCGCACGAAGCCGTTCGGGGACTTGTACGACCTCGGAGATGAGCTGGGCCGAGGGGTCCAAGGGGTTGTCTACCACGCCGCAGAGAGACTCACAGGTGAGCCACACAACCAGCACTTTGGTTAGAAATATTCACAAAAGTGGATGGCCAATTAATAGTTGCCACGACTTTGCCGCCGCCGGTGTAACTGAGCCTTAACACTGCTGCCCGCAGGTCGCAACTACGCCGCCAAGATAATGCACGGGCATTCCGTACTGAAGCCTTTCATGAAAAACGAGTTGGACATAATGAACATGCTCAACGACCGCCACCTGGTGCGGCTGCACGACGCCTACGAGCACGAGCACACGCTGGCGCTCGTCACCGAGCTGGCGGCCGGCGGGGAGCTCGTCAGGTACGTACTGCATAGCGCGAGTGTTGCCAGGCGACAATTCATCTAGGTAGAGCTACGTGGGACTAAGGGACTAAGGCCTCCTATGACAAATCATAACTTCTCTTGTTATTATATATAATGTAAAGCGTAATAAATATGTAAACGGTAAAACCGACTAGTAGCGAGAAGAAAAAAAAAGGCCCTGGTTACAAGAGTCCCGCGTGCCCGAGTGGACTCGTTGAAAGCCTACTGAACTAGTCATACAATGCCCGCTAAAATTTGAACTTGTGACGCACATAACTCGAACACGTTTTTTAAACGTCCACTGCACTTTATCATCGGCTTTATGTAGTGTGTGTTGTGGGTCGTGCCTTACCTACGCGAATGTCACTCGTTACAACAGAAAAAGGACAGAGGCAACGGACTATTCACTTACATTTAGTCGTGAAGTAGAAGTGCCCATCTCCGTCGTCAACTCTGTGTTTTGCTGTGAAGTAATCTTGCAACACCATATACAGGGACCGTCTATTGCGGAGCTCCGGCTACACGGAGCGCGAGGTGGCCGGCTACATCCGCCAGCTGCTGCGCGGCCTGCAGCACATGCACAGCAACAGCGTCGCGCATCTCGGCCTCACTGTGAGTTCCTGGCGTTAATGACGTCAGCAGTACAGCGCTCAGCGCTGGCCGTCCGTGTGCCGTGGTACGATCCTCCTACTGCCGTGGTACGGCCGTGGTCCGCCGTGGTACGACCCTAGTGAAATGTCTGTGGAGCTCGAGCCCTTGACGTGATACACGCGTAAGGCGCGCGAGCCGATGACATTCTCATCTCCCGCTTTTTTTATATATAATAGAGGGGTAAACGAGCAATCGGTGCCTTTTTTCATGACCGGGACTATGTCTCTCGCTCACATGATACCGGCGTATAGTGGCATATTCGGCGTCGTATTTCGTGCGGTTTGTTAGTAGTGAGGACGAAGGGAGGCCAACGCATCTCCATATTGCTTAGGCGGATGTTAATGGACGTCGGTAACAGTAAAAGGTCTCCAATTGGTCGTTTTATAGTATAGGGGGCCTCAATACTATAAAAACACTATAGTCACGAGCTTACTTATCGAGACCCAGTTATACTTACTCACAAACTGTAATCGTTAATCACAAACCTAACATTTCAATATTAAAATTATATTTCTAGATCGGCGAGCTGCTGCTGTCCCACGCCGGCAGCGACGAGCTCAAACTGTGCGACTTCGGCCTGTCGCGCCGCATCCAGTTCAACAAGCACGCCGCGCTCGACTACGGCATGCCGGAGTACGTGGCGCCCGAAGTTGCCAGAGGGGAGGGCGTGTCCTTCGCAGCCGACATGTGGAGCGTGGGCATCATCACCTACATCCTGCTCAGTGGACACTCGCCCTTCCGCGGACATAACGACATGGAAACACTCACCAGGTAATTAAAAACATTTATTTTTATTTATTTATTTATTAAAGGACACCAACAGTACATGCATTAATACGTTCATACAATAAAAATCAAAAACAATTCTGATGCATGCCCTTTCACAGGTACCACAACGTTCAAAATATGTCTAGTTAATAAAAAAATCCAATAAGTAGACATTATTAACAGTAAATAATTAAAAATTAAAAATTTCAATAAAAATGAGGAATTAGTCAAGAACTTAATATTTTTTGATAAATATAGGAATTAAATTAAATGAAACATACAAAGTCAGTTAAGGTGCAAAGCAAAAATTCGATAATAACACATAAATTACAAGAACATTAAGGACAATAACAACACAAAATTATGACACAACCATTAATCAATTAATTGGAACGAGATGATTTTTTATTTAGTATTTATAATTTTCGTAATTTTATAATAAATAATATTCAAATATTTTTCCTTTGTAATTTTATAATAATATTCAAACATAACAAAGAAAACATTCGAAAATTCTATAAATTCTTAATGATGTCGAATGTTTATATGAGTTATCGCTAGTTATTACAAGCGGCTCTGAGTTGGAGGAGCTCGAGCCACAGTTGTGGCCGTAACGTGCACGTACACGTCGCCCCTGCCATTGCCAATTCTAAGACAAACCTGTTAGCATACAACAACAAAATAAACACAACAGATGAAAATCGCCTAAACTTTTTGGTCGATCTCATCACATTCGCTCGCAATGCTCTGCTAAGCCGCATATGATATGCATAACTCTTCTTTCTACTCGTTCATAAAAAAAACCCTCGCCTCAGCCGGCCATATAGTTTGCATATTGGACACGCGCATATCGTATAAAAAACGCTTTTCTTTATTTATAAAGATATCTTTTATTTTTTCTTTATTTTCGTGGCAATCCACATCAGGATCCGTGAGGGCAAATGGGAGTGGCATGACGAGGACTGGTGGTCGAGGCTGAGCCTAGAGTCTCGGGACTTCATCTCGAAGCTGCTGGTGCTAAACTGGCACGACAGGCTGGAAGTGAACGCGGCGCTGGCGCACCCGTGGCTCAACCTGGCGGACCGCATGTACAGGGACGAGTACATCATCACGACAGACCGCTTGAGGAACTACTACAATTTGTACAAGTGAGTGTTTATTTATTTACAACAACAACACATCTCATCGGCTCCTCTATCGGGTAGGCAGAGGTGCACCACATGATGATTCTTGCAGATTCGTTTACTTCCTCTACATTCATCGAGTTAAACTGCCAAGATGACATTATGATGTTCTTTATTGAATTTCAAGTACAATACTTCGCTTGGTACATTATTGGATGAGTCTTTCCTACGAAAATACGACCTACGATCACTTAACGTCGTCTCAACTTGTAAGTGGCGTATGTGCATGAAACTAGTGTATGTAACGTATACGGGGATAAAAACACGATCGGAAACATAAGACAAAATCAAAACAAGAATAACGTTGTGCGTCACAGGGACTGGATGAATAACGCGTCGTGCCGCACGTGGTTCCGCCGCCGGCCGCTCAGCGGTGCCTTCGAGCACCCGTCCAAGATGGTGTACCCGCCCGGACACGTGTACACGCCTGAAGGTACTGTACCCTGCTGATTCACACACGCATACACGTCATATTAGCGAACTAACTTGCCACAAATACGGATTGCAATCTTGGTGATTACCTCTGGGATAGAATTCCGCTGGTAAAACCGCAGGGCTGAATATAAAATAGCGAGTATACCATTACATTCATTGCCGGAGGCTAATAGCAGTTGCTTTTCTCGCTCACACAGAATCTACGTGAACTGATGGTTATGCTGTACTAAGTACTATAATGGCAAATCAAATTAAATAAAAATATGTTCTTCATAGGATCGCTTCATGAAAAATAGTCTAGTTTTTAACTCTAGCAAAACTGTTCCTTTCTGTACGTGGTAGTGACATGCTGCATTGTAACCGAATGAGAAATGAGGCACGACAGAGAAGGTGCCCATCGCTCATGTGATACCTACGTTTTACTTGAGAAAATATGGACGAGATCAAGTTATCGGAATATCCTTAACCGTCCGTGTGCCAACTCAATCCAAATTGTATATTTGTAAACAGTTGTTTACATGTTGTAGCCACTCCGGAGCGCGAGAGAGGGCCGCACGACCGCCAGCCGAACAACATGGACCTGAACTTCAAGCAGTGGGAGCACCCCGACTGGGAGGTCTCCGCCACATCTGAGAGCCAGTAAGCGACTCTACTTTATAGCTATCTAAAATTTACGTGAGTTTCAGTTATTATTTGTACAGGTTTACTGTGAAAACACCAGCATGCGCCCAACACAGATGGTTAGCTAACATCAAGCACAATAACTCTGGTTGTCCGACTACCGACACATCGCTATCATACATTTGTTCTAACTGATTCTCAAGTTATCTGTATGTAGTATGATAATACAACCCACACGACAAGTTGGCTACTTCTCAAAGTCACACTTAGACACGCAACTGTAGAGTATTGGGTATAGTAGGTATGTATGTTAAGCTACTTGAGTGCGAAGCCATAGATAATGTCTGCTTCGCCCAAGCTTCGCCAACGCTTCGCTAAGCCGCTGACGGCTTAACTCGTAGTGACGTTTGTGCTCCTCGCAGCTACCAGAACGGTCCGGACACGTACCTGCTGCAGCTGCGCGACACGGATTTCCCCGTGCGCCTGCGCAAGTACATGAAGGTGGCGTGCGTGCGCTCGCCCGGCTACAGCCTCGCCGTGCACGACTCATACGACCCCAGGGTAACGCACACCTCTATTTCTATATATTTGACCCCAATAATATTACTTTGAAAACTAGTACCATAATTAAGATCTTTCAGGATTCTATTGGCTGCGGGTCGAATGAAAATTCTGACGTCACTGCATTCTTAACGCGAACAGAATAGTTTCGCTATTAATAATACATATTCATAGCATAATCCAGCTTAACCTATCATATTAGGGTACGTAAGCTAACTTCGACTGAGTTATTGTTTAGCCACCGATCATGAAGTTGAGGGTTACAACCCTGGTTCGAACCACGTTATCATTGAGCTTTGTAAAGTAGTTAACAGACGGTGGTCAGAAATTGCGATGCTACAACGTCGTGTCGTGTCGTGGAGCACATAAACCCATTCAACCTGTTAGTGAATTAGAGTGAAGACTTAATCATGTCTGCGCGCACTCCCTTTTACTGAAATATCCACGTTTTCGTCTTAGCTGAAGTAATCCGAATATCAGAATATAAACAATTTCGAATTTTGAACACTACTAAAATTAATGTGCTGAATTTAGATTATTTTAGTTAGTCTTAAGTGTACACGGATGTTACTCGTTTCAATATAAATTTATTTTAAAAAATAGTCATGTTTGTACTTCTTTTCATTACTTACAGACACCGATCATTCACGAACGTCGTCGTTTCACCGACATCATGGATGAAGAAATCGACGACGAGAGGAAAGAGAGAATCAACAATTATGGCACAGAGAACTACACCATCCGCAGACTGCGGCACGAACTCGGCACCAGACTGGACAGCTACGCGGAAGCACAGGCGCTCATGGAGTCAAAGAAAGACGGCCAGCTCCCTGTGTTGAGGGAGAAGCCTCAAATTCTTCCAATCAGAGAAGGCGACAATGCTCAACTAACGTGCTTCGCCGTAGGAGACCCGAAACCGACCATTCAGTGGTTCAAAAACGACATGGTTATCGCAGAAGGTCAACGCATCAAAATTATAGAAGACGAAGAGGGAAGGTCTACTCTGAGATTCGAACCGGCTATGCATCACGATATTGGATATTACAAAGTTGTAGCTAGAAATAAAGTCGGTCAAACGGTGGCCAGAACTAGGGTCGTGGAAGCCACGACACCAGATGCCCCCGACAGCCCTAGCGCCAGCGACATCTCAGCCACTGAGATACTCTTGAGATGGACTCAACCGAAATATGACGGTAATTCGCCGGTCGTGTGCTACTGCTTACAGTACAAGGAGGGAGACGGCATAGAGTGGAAAACAGTCGCTGAAAACATTGACCATGAGTTCTTCGTAATTAGAGATCTACAACCCAACACGAGTTACCAATTCAGATTGTCTTCCCGCAATAGAATCGGATGGAGCGACAAAGGTATTCCCACCAATCTCATAAAGACTAAAGAATCTGGCGCACCGAGGATAGAAGTAACCAAGGCTATGAAACATCTCCAGCAGATAACAGAGTCTGGACAAGAAATAGTTTTAGACGAAGACAAGCCCAAACTTGACTACTCTGTTGAGGAAAATCCATTGGAATGGGAAAGCACCCAGAACTTCACCGACCGTTATAGTTTTGTTTCGGAACTATGGCGGGGTAAGTTTTCTATAGTCGTCAAGGGAGTGGACAGGAATACAGACAGAGTGGTCGTGGCGAAAATTCTAGAATGTCGTCCAGAAACTGAAGTACAGGTAGCAAGAGAGTTCGAATGTCTAAGAAAGCTGAGACACGAAAGGATATCCAACCTCATATCAGCGTATCAGACCCCTGGCTCGCCGGTAGCCGCTCTGGTGCAAGAGAAACTACAAGGAGCCGACATCCTGACATACCTGTCCAGCCGCCACGACTACACCGAGCAGATGGTAGCAACAATCGTCACGCAGATCTTGGACGGTCTCCAGTACCTACACTGGCGAGGGTACTGCCACTTGGACTTGCAGCCCGACAACGTTGTGATGGCGTCGGTTAGGTCGATACAAGTCAAGCTAATAGACTTCGGTTCGGCTCATAAGGTCACGAAGCTAGGAACCAGCGTACCACAAGTGGGAGAACTGGAATACAAAGGTATTTTTTTACAATTAGCTTTACATTTTTTTCTTGTTTTTTTACATCACAGTTTTTGACGCTATTATGACACATAACACAGTGTGTTTAGCAATGACAACTAAGACTGTTGAATATGACACGTGTTCAAGAGACTGCCCGTCACTCTTTGGAAATGTACGTAAATATGTAAACCTTGTAGATGACATAAACTAACGTACGTAATGTATGTAAACCTTGTAGATGAAATAAACTGTCACAAGACTGACGCAGTCTCGTTGACTACTCAACAGAC
The DNA here is from genome assembly GCA_017140195.1 of Eumaeus atala. Taxonomy (NCBI): domain Eukaryota; kingdom Metazoa; phylum Arthropoda; class Insecta; order Lepidoptera; family Lycaenidae; genus Eumaeus; species Eumaeus atala. The sequence goes on along the minus strand of JAFELO010000578.1, from coordinate 202,162 downwards.
TGTGCTTCAGGTTCCCTGAGAGTTCATATTATAGGTATTCCTATCCTACTATTTCCTTTTACTTGCATTGTACTTGGATAGTTCATATTATAGGTATTCCTATCCTACTATTTCCTTTTACTTGCATTGTACTTGGATAGTTTTTTTAACACTCCTTGACTTGCGCTCGGGCCGGTTCGATCAAGTAAATTCTCGCGGACCTAACACCGGCGTAATATGTTGGCTATACTGGCTCTTGTTTTATGTGAGAGCCTACTGATCCCCCATATCCTCTGGCAGACGATTGAGGATGAGAAGACGACTGCTAGCGGTACTTTTATTCCATAAAACACCGAATATTAACATTCCAGCACCGGAGATCATCAACGACGAGGCAGCTTTCCCTCAGACGGACATCTGGTCGGTGGCGGTACTTGCATACATCATGCTTTCGGGCGCTTCGCCCTTCCGGGGCGCCTCCCCGACCGAGACCAAGCAGAACATCTCCTTCGTCAGATACCGCTTCGAGCACCTCTACAAGGAGATCACTCAGGTTTCGTATTGGACAAACTTATAACCTCGACTTTTATCATCTCGCATAAGTAATATGGACGAATAACTATAAAACTAATACACGCGACGAGATAGCAGTAGAGTGATAACAGTAGCGTAGCAACAGGCTGTATTTCTCTGCGTAATGCACATGCGAGATTAGATAAACAAATATAGAAGAGTTATATACATTGTCATTTTCTTTCTCTATTCACCAAACTCGGACACTCCATCTTAATGTAATCTATGTAAATTCTAAATGATGTTCGTAATCACGTACCAGGAGGCGACGCGGTTCCTCATGTGGGTGTTCAAGAAGGTGCCGCTGAAGAGGCCGACCGCCGAGGAGTGCCACGAGCACCGCTGGCTCGCCAACTCCGACTTCATCGTCAGGAAGAGGGAGCGAGCGGTCTTCCTCGGCAATAGACTCAAGGTATCCTACGACATAGGAGGGCCAACGAGCACCAAGGACCTTTTAGTAACTACCATGTGCCACCCAGTATCAACCAGCGGCCACAAACCAGAAATCGGAACCTGTTGACAATGCTGCATCCACATAACTGCTATGAAGATGTTGCCTTCCTTCCTCCTTCACCAATGGGCCACCGGACACTAACAAACCACACGTAACGCGACAGCACAGCTATCTATCACTTAAGCGGGTTTCATGGGAGCGAGCGGTGCCTTTCCGGTCGTGCCGGCCAAATTTGTTTGTAATGCAACAATTCGCTCAACAATGGCACAATCTGACAGTGCCATTTTTTACTTCACTATATTTGGTTGAACATGTTTACCACTAGGTAGATTACTCAGTAACCTCGTGAAATTCAGGGTTCGAGTTTACGTTCGGAACAAAAAATATCATTTTCCAAGTTGTATTTTTCTTAGAGACCTTTTAAGCATTAAGGCGTCGGTCCTGTGCCTTGTTTCTCTTCGGCCGTATCGGACTGTCGACCGATCAGAATAAAGATTGCACTTGCGCACACACGCCTGCACTATAAAGCGTATTCAATATTATCTCTTATAAAATCTAGTCGGGAATTTCTTATAATTGTCTACAAAAAACGTAACTTGAACAGGAATTCTCTGAGGAGTACCACGCGAAGAAGGCCCAAGAGGCGTCGGAGGCGGACTCTGTGAGCACCGCCTTTGGGCAGCTCAACCCGCGCCAGCTCACGCGCTCCAACAGCATACAGGACGAGCTGCTCACCACCTCACCGGCAGGGAAGATCTTCCACGCGCAGTAGACCGACCTACCCACCAGGGCCTCGAGCCTACCCCAAAAGAACAACACCTATAATTATTCCTCAATTCCCTTGTATAAACCTAGTATAAAACCCCAGCAAAATGGTAAATCCGTCACATATCCACCTTCCACCCTATAAAGATGTAACAAGTTAAAATTTACAATAAAACATGGTGCAAATGAGGGCACTATATTATAATTTAATTTTGATACTATCTAACAGTCATTTAAAAGTTAATAAAAGAAATGACAGCAAATGTAATAAAACGTTTAACTACAAACGCATACGTGGCTGATCAGTCTCCAAGGTGTATAAATCGACAAATCGCCGCATTTTAATTAACCTTCAAAACGTGTATAAAAATATTAATTGATAAATGCTTTTTTTTATCAAATAATATTTTTGACGTAAACATTTTTGAATTACGAACGATCCAAACATTTTTTACACACTGGGAACATTGCCATGTCTACGTTCGCGATAGTATTTTTAGAACCTTCTATATTCTATCCCTTTCTTCGTTTCCAAATAAACGACTGTTACCATATTTATCCTGTGATCATAAGTTAATAATTGAATATTTATTGATTTGCTAACTACGTTTTGTTGCATTATTTTCTAGTCAAAAATATGTTGTTATTGATTTGTATAAACAATTTTTTTTACTATTTATTATTGATAAATTGCTTCGAGATGTTGAAGTAAAAATAAAGAGCATTAACTTGCTAAACTCGTATTTCACTCAACGCTAGCGCCACCAAACATTATTTTGATGTGATTGTACCAGGATAACAGCAGGGAAATCGGCTATCTCGATCGGTCTATGTCCAGCAGTGCACTGGATTCAGGGTGATGATAAAAACGATATTATCGAATACAATTTATATAATAAAATGTGTTTATTACATAGTTAATATTATGTAATACTATCAGAATGCTAGTATAAGTTTTGTTATTGATCGAGTCAAGTCCGAAACAGACTCTCGTTCGAAGAGTCTATTCTCAAAATCCGGCAAAAAACTCATTTGTTGTATGTACCGTCACCGTACCATGATATTATATCCTCGCCTTTTACAATGTTCGTACCTGTGAGAGAGTTGTTCCTGAAATGGCACGTCTCGAGATTTGAGAGCGACTCCTTAAGCACGTTGACAGCGTTTGACTAAAGATTGTTAAGCAATTTTTGTACGGGTGAGAGGAAAATAAATGAGAGAAGATCTTGTGCGCTTACCAGGTGGATGCCTAAGTTCATCGTTCAACTGGGGATAGGTTATAAGCCGTAACACGTCCACTCAGCGCTATTGAGAACGTCATGTATGAACAACGTCACAAGAACAAGAACAGTAAGTACGTATTTTATGGCGTATGGCATAGGCCCTCTGTTTTCCGTCTTCCTCCCTCACGGCCAGCATTACCAAGCTTTTTCACTCTCTTGGCCTGCGTTAGTACAAACTCCGTCACTAAAAGAAGCGACCGGAGCGTAGTGATGAGTATGACATACTCGAGGCGGTACATTTGTCCCAGACAAGACGACAAAATGTAAGAGCGGCTCAAAATTATATTATGTGCCGCTTCATATTTTATGTCGCTGCAGTCATGATTGCGCGTCTACTCACTCGCCGTACCTAACAACTATAAAGAGGGAAAGAGACGCATGTTACATTACGCGCGCACTTGAATGTATATTGTATAAGTAATGTATAATATAAATTTGAACAGTTCCGAACATCTTAATTCCCTTATTACATATTTTCCAAATTTATTATTAAATGTCGTTTTGTTTTATCGTTATAGTGAATATTTTTTTTAACGATATATTAATATAATTTTCAGCTAAGTCCTAGTGATTATGTTTGATGACTTTTAATAATAACTATTAAACTAGGTTGTCTCCCTAATTTGTGTCTGTATTTTAATTTTGTTACAATTTAAATAATGTTCTCATTTAAGTCATTTCCTGTGTCGATTAGCACACACTTATAAGAGGGTTGATTTATAAGTATCCGAAACGACAAAGAAAAACTTTAATAGTCTATTTAAAACAAATTTATATTTTCAACGGACTACTGTCACATAACGCCGCAGAGACTTGTTGGTATCACGCTTAAACAGCGCCAGACACTCCGACCAATCGTCCACTCGACGTTGCTTTTGGTTAACAGTGACCAAACGCAGCGCCCACCGCGCGCAAAACCTTTTCATTCGCAAATGTGGCTGTGAGATGTTAAAAACGCGTTCGGAGGAAATGCTTACCATCTCTGCTATTTGCCGCAACTTTAAGCGCCGATCATTCAAAACGATTTTTTGAATATTTTGATCATGTCCGGATTCGTGGCTTCATTTGGATGACCAGACCTGTTGGTGTCTTCGCAGCTCTGTCTTCCACGTTTAAAATCAGTTACCCAGGTGTGAATTGCACTCAACGCAGGAGCAGTATTACCTAAAACACTGTCTAGCTTGACTTTAATCAATGTAGGGTAAAGACATCAAATGTCATGTTTGAGTTGTTTCTACTCAAAACTTGACAATGACTTCAAATGTGTTACGCCACGCCTCAGTGTAAGGCAAGTTTGAGTTGTTTCTACTCAAAAATTCAATGGCTTCAAATGTATTACACCACGCCTCAATGTAAGGTAGTTGATGTTTCTACTCAAAACTTCAATGGCTTCAAATGTATTACACATCTAATGTCATGTTTGAGTTGTTTCTGCTCAAAATTTCAATTTCTTCAGATGTACCGCCGCGCTTCCGCACGCCTCGCCACATTTGAAGTGGGACATTGTACTGGCTCAGTACAAAAAACCTTACCAACACTACTGGAGCGTCGATTTAAGCCTGCATACACCTTGCTCAGGATTCAAGTCGTACCGGAAACATTTCGTGTAATTTTTTTATGCCGACAGAAATAGACTGTCTAGTCTAGACTATGAGAAAGTTATATACTATTTTATATAGGACATACTATATGTAAACATCTTCTTTAAAGAGATCTAAATTAACATTTTATCGGTCAGCTTTCCAACGGTTAAAAAGGCGTTTAACAGTTTTAAACTAACTGGTAGGACATAATTTAGTTGTTTCTTTTATGTATGGTAAAATTTTGATTTTTTTGTTGTGTTGAATCACATTATCTGTAATTAACTATAGCACAGTGTTTTTGTTTTTACTTTTAGAACTTCAGTATAGTTTTATATAATTGATGTAGGCATGTTGAGTTAGCCTGTTATTGGATTTGCAGTCTATTGTTTTAACTATATCTACTGTTTGAGATTGAATGTAAATGTAATGTAAAATCTGTTGGCTTATCAAAATAAATAAACATCTGTTATTTCAAATAACTTTATTTCATCACTAATTGTATTTGTAAACGAAAGGGGTAAGTGCTAGGGTACAAAACATTTCATATAAACGGCACAGCACAACTTATAATAACGAACAATAAGTACCTTGTTCTGTGCTTTGGAGATTAAGCAATTATTAAATATTTGTCAGGTTGAAGTTGAACTGAAGCTCATGATTTATAACAATAAATAGTTAGGTACTTAAGTGACCAATTAAGAATCATTTGAAAGTGGTTAAGAATAAAAAATATAAAACAGGGTGACACCCATTATAAAATAAGTTATGGTCGATTTGAGCATGAGAGGGGGTGATATTTGTCCTGTCCGGGTGGGACTTTACAAATTCCTCCCCTCCCATTCTAAAACAGAAGTGAAGCGAACAGCTTCCGGCAAAAAGACTCCTACTAAAAAATATGGTATTTATATAATAAAAATCGATAGAATTCGCAGATTGCCGGAAATTGTGGTAATTCGATTTCATCCTTTAAATTGCCCCCAGGGCGTCCCAATTCCGTGTTTTAATCGACCGCTATTTAATTTTCTTTTTATGACCTTACTTTTCTAATGAGTTTCATTCTATTCTAACTTTTTTGGTCTCATTAATAATATCGAAATTGGCATATCCATATAGAACTCATAATTAGAAACAAGTATAAAAGAACAGGACCATAAGAAGCAGGTACACACACAACACCACACAGTACACTCGACTACTCAGGTTTACTGCTGTCGTTAGGCATTCGGATAATATAAAAATAGGGATAACCAAATATGTAAAGTTTTCTATAGGTACATATGTATATCACTGCATAGTATATACATATATAGTACAGGCGACGAACGAACAGTCGAAGCCATTTGGAGACTAACAATGGCCATTAGCCTCCGGACCTCCTTGGCCAGTCACCAATGGCCTGCAGCTGTCACGTGTGCGGGAGGTACTTCCCGCTCGTGCCGACCCAGTTTAGCTGCAATGCAATTCCAACAATCTACATACGTACACAATGTTACATAATTTAACAAAAAAAAAACTTAAATATTTACAGAAAACAATATTTAACTTAAAATAACATACATTATGAATGTATTGTACAATTCAAAAAAATAACAAAACTTGCTGGAGTGTTGTGCGGGGTCGTGCATATCCCAGCATGCATTAGTCCGCAAGATTATTTCACAGGGGTTGGTGGGTTGGGAAAAAGCAAGTTCGTATAGTTGCAGGCCGGATAACCGAGTGTCCGCTGTATGTGTACTACTTCAATATTATTACGTACAATTCTGAAGACATGCTCAGTACCTAGTACAAAATATTCTTACGGTATCTCGCTATATTATAATAAGAACTTTGTTTTATTAAATGTAATTCAGAACAAGCCTCGTCAGACAATAATTTGTGAGTGTCTAGAAATAATTCTGTCCTATAGCGTATTAGCTGTTGTGCCTCGCTTTTTCACCCGCGCAAACTCTATCCCACATCATATTTTCTCGGGATGTAAAATAATGTTTATGTTTTTCTAGAATCCAGATTGCAGTGTGTATCCAAATTTTATTCAGATCCTTTAATTGGTGTTTTTCGTGAAACAAACTTTCGCATTGATAATATCAGTAGTATAAAAGAGGTAGGGACAGTTAAATGGCTTGGCGGGCGCAGGGCGCGGCCAATAGGCATTTTCACGACCTTTCATACAATGCGTTAATCAGTAGTTTAATCGTCAATTGTTTCCGTTTTAATTAATTTACAATTAAATTATTATTGAATGTTTAAAGATTAGTAGGAATATAGTGTTTCATTTAATAGGAAATGGTCGTGCACGATAGGGTACTTCTCGTCCAAAAAATGAAGTGGTCTCATATGGTTTGTGAGAGTTTAGAATGATGGCATCCTGTTTAGGCCCATCAGGCATCAGGTTACATTGGGTGTCAACTTATAATCATTTTGCATTAATTGTCTATAAATCAACTTCAAAAGTCTATTTTTATCAGGTCATCCAACAATCATTACCTTTGTCATTTAAAATATTAAAAAAAAAAATCCTAAGCCAAGGTCCTGGAGCCTCACTATAAGTGATAGGATATATATCCCTATGGCTGACACATTTAGTACAGTGTCGCCAGTGTGCACCATTAATGTAATTGTACACATGGAACAAATAAATACACTTTATATAGTAGCTAAAACATATGATGATGATAAGTTGAAACTGATCGTAGATGTAAATTAAATAATTGTGGAGATAGTAAATAAAGTGAATTTATTTATTCAAGTGTTTCCATCAGGAAGTGACAACACATTCTATCAACTATAACCTATGTGTTATATGTGTGGTGTGAGCTTGTCTAGTCTTTTTGTGTGTAAGATCTCTCCTCTCGGGTGCCATACATTTTTTGTGTGAGTGATTCCATGAAAGGGATGAATATGTATTAGGAGAAAACAGGGAAGTATGTACTATGGGAATTGAACACGAAATTCTTCGAACTGACTACCAACACTTTCTCTCTTTTACATGCGCTACCCAATCCTCTACCTGTACCTTCACACACACACACATAAGACACGACAGTCTAGTCATACAAGCATCATTTGAATTGTAAATATACAACTAAATTCAAAACTTCCAACAACAGTCCTGCTCAGAGCTCCAGACCTCTACTAACATGTTCAAATTATACAATATCACTTCTGAGTATTCCACTATAAATTGCTAAAGATTTTAAAATGTCTATTATAAGTATATGAGGACTAGTTTATTCCACTCGTCTCATCTTTTTCCTTTTGTCACTGCAATGTATTCCTGCACTTTTGCTTGGAATTCTACTTTATTCTTCTTGTACATTTCAGCTGCTTCTATATTCAGGGGGTCCTCAAAGTTGAGTAGATCCTGGAAAATAGTGGATGATGATAGTAAAACACCATAAATTAAGCTCTGCTGCATTGGAAGGGTATGACCGAGGAGGTATCTCCAGCTCACACAATCATCATCATCATTATAAGCCCCTATCGGTCCACTGCTGGACATAGGCCTCTTTCAATGAACGCCAAGACAGCTGATCTCCTGCTACTCGCATGTATACCGGACCAGCTACTGCATGGAGATCGTCTTCCCAACTGGTGAACGGTGGACCAACACTTCGTTTTCCTAGACGCGGCCTCCACTCAGAACCTTAGTGGCCCATCTGCCATCTGATCTTCTGAGTGTGTGACCAGCCCATTGCCAGTTCAGTGAGCTTTCTTCACGTGATATCGGAAACTTTAGTTCTGTGCCCGCGAATTGTGTCAGACAAAGAAACACCCAAAAAAGCACGTTCAATAGCCCGCTGAGCTACCGCAGACTTGCGACCAGTCCTAAATTAAGAGGCCACGTTTCGGCCCTGTAAGTCATCACGGGGAGAACGCATTGGTTAGACTATTGTATTTAAGCTCTGCGGTATATGCGACGTGTGAATGTGACAAAGCTTCCGGAATGGTTCCTAACCCAACTGAATCCTTCTATCGGCTTACTTCTTAAAGTTATGTCTACCTAATTGCAATAGTTGCCCGAGGCAGACGTATTCGTCTACGACTGCGAGAATAACACCATCGACGTTGACTGGCCTAGGGAGAACGTGCTCGTTGAACATGACCTTTGTCTTGTCCAAGTTCTTCCTAAGGCCGACATGTAGGGAGGACTCACTTAGGCTGTGCAATACTTCCTGCAAGCTCTCCAACTATTCGGCCAACGCAACAATATTATCGGCGAAAGGAAGAGAGGTACTCGCCGTTAATATTTATGCTGCATTCTGCCCAGTTTAAAGTTTTAAATACATCCACCAAAATATTAGCAAACAGTTTCGGGGAAATTCGTCAAGACTCTTGAATAAGTATGGTCAAGAAGTGAAATTGGTCTGCAATTTTGAAGAAGTGATTTGTCACCCTTTTTAAAAAACAAAACAACATCAAGGGATGTTGTTTTGCTTTTTAAAAGGTTCCCAAGCCTTGGGAAGTACGTCATGCTGAATGACAAAATTAAAACTCTTTTTAGCTCTCGTAACACAGGTTCGCCCTCATGCCCGAAGAAGCTCGACTTTAATTCCGTCCATTCCCGAAGCCTTTCATCCTTTAAGCTGTGCAAGAGCCAGACTAATCTGCTGACATTGGGCAGACCGCCTGACAAATATATTATGAGGCTTGGACGCGGATCGATGTTCAGGATATCGGGATAAGGAGCATGCGACGTATGAAACTTGCTGTAGAAAGCTTCGATCTCAGATAAGATCCCAGGCTTTGAAGAAATAGTAGTCCCAGAGTCAGTCCTAACCATTGTCCTCCTCCAGGCTTCTCCACAAAAACCTCTATTGTGCTCAATCGCTTCGATAACCCGTTTGCGTATTTGAGCTGCGAAGGTCTCGGCATATTAGTTTGCGGATTTGCTTTGAAAGAAACTTGACATTGGCAGACGCAACATCTTTGTGTGTGCCCTGCATTCCTTCATGGGTCAAAGCAAGAGTTTAGATTTCCTGTTTCTATACTTACTACTACAGGATCCTTCATCCATGTCCCACATGCAACCAATCACGCTCACATGATACCACTGTGTGTTTTTAAAATGATTCTCAGGTTTGTGAGTAGCAGGTAATCTAATGGGGAGGGGAGGGTGTTTTAAAGTGCTCCACATTTGCATATGTAATTGTTAAAAGACTTTGGTAGTAACTAAATGTCTCCAATTGCTTTTCCTACTCTAATAAATTTAATTCTAGAGCAATATTGTCGCCATGTCCTATGCCCAGCAGTGGACATCTTCTGGCTAAAGGTGATGTTGATAGTAACCTCCTTAATTGAAATAAATTTCATTTGTGTATCCAAGTCGGAACACACTATTTTGAAAACAAATATCTTTATTGCACAGAACTCACATTAGTTAGGATTCCACACTAAGACATACCTTTAATTAAATCTAATTAATATATACATTATATCATTGCAAAATAAGATATTTACCGTAAACAGGGAATTGAGACCCCACACAACATCCTTAAGTCTCCTAGTGGGTGCCCAGCCGTGCTCGTCTACAGAGGTCTGTCGGAGCAGAGATAAGCATATATCACCATCCACATTTATATTTGGATGCCACAAACTTGTTGTACACTTTACTTTTGGGGGCTGAAAAATTGCAAACATGCTATGTTAATAAAATTAGAACTTTGCAGTGAATAATTAATAAATGAATTATAATAATAATGATAAATGATGATATTTATTTATTTCATTTTGTATCAAACTAGCAGTGCCTCACTTTTTCAACGGCACATTCTGCTTAATCTGCTCTCACTGATTGTAACATGATGGTATTTATCCTATAACCTCCCTGGATGAAGGAGTTATGTAAGACTGAAATACTTGTTCAAATCAGACCAGTAGTTTCAAGGCTTTGGCTTATTCAAACAAACTTTTTAACTTTATAACATTAGTAAAGATTGATATAATAAGCACTTTCTTCTAAAGTCAGTATTAACACATGATGCATAACAACCAAAAAGTGGATGACAGTGAGGTACATATAAGATCAGTGCCAGTGATGATTTCAATTCAATATATAAGTATGTTGTGAGTTATCTACTTTTCATTACCCTAAAATATATAATTATTTATTGATTAATGAACATTTTTCTATGTTCAACTTTCTCTGTGAACGTAAAACTCATGTAATAAAAAAATGTCCCTGATAACGGCATGGCTCTTACCGCCATATTATATTCTTCTGTGACAAATACGCTGAACTGGAACTTTCCCCCTGCCCAGTAACCCTCATCTGGTAGAACGGTCAGTACGAATTCATTTAAAACATTGGGATCTTCAAAATTAACCGAACACGTAACAGGTAAGTTCTCATTCATTTCTTGCACTTCTTTTATTAACAATTTGTCTCTCACTGATATTCTTTTAACTGATTCTACAGTCACTCCGTTTGTCTCTGTGGACATCGGCTTTTTTAACTTTTTATTTAATGTTATCATTTTGATGTGTGTTGGTAATGTAAGCTAAATATTACTTTTGATATTTTGCCAATGTTATCATCGAAAGAAGGGATGAAATACAATTTTAGCAAATCCTTGTCTTTTGCAAAAAGTTTTATCACAAAAAATTAATTTACTCTGGTGTCAACTGTCAACAGTGTCACAGTCACAGAACCACGTCAAGATTTGCCATTAAAGTTTGGTTTTAAGAAGAAAAAGAATTAAATTTTACTGAACCTTGATAGGTACTAAGTACTTGAGAGTCATATCAGTCTCCACCATGCAAATAGATATAGTGAAAAGTCGGTTCCCTACCCATTGCTTACTTTGCTGCGAAAAACTAAAACCGATATCAACAAAGCGATCATTTTTAGAGCTCCGTACCCAAGGACTAAAAAATGGAACCCTATTACTAAGACTCCGCCATGTCTAAAACTAAGACTTTGTCTGTCCGTCTGTGTCCGTCTGACACCAAACTGTACCTCATGAACCGTGATAGCTAAACAGTTGTCTTTCTTTACAGATGACGTATTTGTGTTGTCGCAGTAACAACACTTTATGATTTTTTTTATAGGACAAACGAACAGTCGGAGCCTGGTGATAACTAACAAAAGAACAATCTCAGCAGTGGACCGAGAGCGGAATACCTGCGCCGAAGAAAGCAGAAATGGTATTGTCAACCGGCAGTGATGGCGACTGCTTTTCGGAATACTTAAGAGATTATTTTAGTGGATTACTTGCAAAGAGAAAATTAATAAATGTAAAGTAATATGCAGGCATGCTGTAAAAATTTTGTGAAGAAATCTGAAAGAAACGGCATCATTTAGCCAAAAATAAAGTTTTATTCCATCACGACAACGCACCTGTGCACTCGTCAAGGGTTGCAGTTGCGAAACTCCATGAATTGTGGTTTGAATTGTTACTGTATCCACCCTATTTGCCCGATGGTCCCGTGTGACTCCCACTATTTCCCGAATCTCAAGAGATGGTTAGGTGGCCGAAGATTTTCATCAAATGATGATGTCATTGTGGACGAGTATTTTGGGGGTTAGAGAAAACATTTTATCAAACTGGTGTAACGGCTTTGGAGCAACGCCGGATTAAATGCGTCGTGTTAGAAGGAATTGAAAACCTTGAAAAATAAATTTGTTTTTAATAAATTATTAAAGTTTTTCATTGTCGTTTCGGATACTTAACAATCACCACTCGTAGTTTAAAACTAAGTTTTGCCACAAGTTCACAAAAGATAAAATTCGGTTGTTACAAGTTGTCTACGGGAAGTCCATTCTTCATTATTTTTCTGGCGCCTTTAACTGTTCTTCATCATTCGATCAAAAAGCTTCACTGATGATTTTTTTATTTTAAACTTATAATTTCGTCATGTCCATCTGTCCGTCCGGTTGCCCGTCCACCTATCCGGAGATTTTACTCGGACTCGGTGATTATAAATGGGTACTGTATAGTTTTAAATTTAGTATAGTTTAATTTATAATTGTGTATTTTATGAAGCTCTACAAAATGTTGGTATGATATTGATAGATAAAATTATTCAGGGTAGTACTCCATACCTACATGTAACTGAAGGTTGAAAAAATCAAAGCCAGGTATCATTGGATAAATCTCATAAGATAAGGTTGTTTCCAAAACCGTTTTTATGATTGTGCTAGTACTTTGTGAGATATTCGTTTCTGAAGTGGTAAATTTGTGTCCTCCCTCTCTGACTTTTGAACAACCGAGAAGACAATTCTACAAAATATGATATTCAATAGTATCGAAAAACGAACATTGGTTGCACAAGAGTGATTAGGTAGTTTAAGAGATATGTGATTTTTCGTTTGCTGCTACGGAACCAAAACGTCATAAACGACTCCAACTCGTTCTTGGCCTATTTCTGTTGCTTATGTTGGCAGCTGAAAGTAACTTTTTCATTGATATTTCTGACTCAATCAACTGTCTTTGGCTATATTCTTCATAATTTGATCGAACATTACAAGTAAACTTGTCTTTTGACACAGAAATTTGATAACCGGCTGTCGCAGTGGTAACTTGCATAATAGCGCATGTTGCGTCAAAAGTCGTAAAGTTCGAATCTCACCCAGGTCATGGATGTTTATCTATGTACTATATGTATCTATAGTAAAAATCTTAAATCTATTCAATTTCTTAAGCGTATAAGAATTATAAATAAATTTCTGTTGTTGTTCTGCTATTACAGGTACCAAAGTACTTGTAAACTCGAATAAGTACCGTAAATACTTAGAACAGGGCTAGGCTAACGTGGTGTGATAAGTTCAGAGATATTATTATCATTATTATTATTAACTTGTAAGATGTCATCTCTATATTTCAGCCGTAGTTCGCCGTTCTATTTTACTCTCAAGTAGAAAACTGGTAGTCCAAGTGTATAATATCAGGTTCCGTGTTATGTTTACGTACTAAATTATTAAACAACTCAAAATTATACAATACATTTTAGTAATTAATATATTATATATACAAATATAAAATTAATTACAAATTGATATATTAAAGCAACTCTTTGTTTCCATATTTTTTATCAGGTATACATCTCCCCCCTTTTTTTCGCCTCTGCTTGATCATTCCTTTCGTAACGCTCTCGTCAAATACTCACCAGCATACTCCACAAGTGAAGAGTGCGTAAAGAAGATTTTTGTATTCAAAAACACATAAATTTAAAATAAAAAAGAACCGGGTTGCCTTTAATTTGATATACGGATCATTTATAATAATTTTACGTGACAACGTTTCTTTAATCTGATCTGTGAACACTTGTTACGATCACTCGCTAGCAGGCTTCGTTCAGTTGGAACATTACTATGGCTCGGAACGTTACTCTGTAGTAATACTTTTCTGTACTTGCAGCTATTTTTATAGATATACAAGACGTTATCACTACAAAAATGGACATGGAACAGTTAAAATTTTTGAAACGAAAGACGTAGAACAGTTGCTTGAACCTGAAAAGTCAATGAGAAATCAACTTCCATAGAGGTAATATGTGTCGACTCTATGTTCCGTCAATAATAACCCAAACCACGAGCTATAACGAATGAGCGAAGCTGAAAATGGCGAACTAAAGACGTATACTTTATAAAACAGCGAAAGAAAAATAAACTGCTAAGGACGTGGCGGTATGGTCATATGACCTTAGCCGGTCTGTAAGGACGAATCTTACAACAAACAACAACAACCAACTGCTAAGTGCAAACGTCAAAATTTATGATTTTGTTGTTGCTGATTTCCAGTTCCCATTTTTATTTTACAGCAATTTAGTACGTTAAACTAGCTAGCTCTTAACTGCTTAATAGTTACTTACTTTTTAAATATTGAATATGTCTATTACGTTGCCGTGGCAGTATAATTTTCCTCCATTTTTCACGTAAGTAAATTTATTCACGTACATAGTCTCTAGAATTAAACCAAATAATGAGCATGTGTGATGGTAAATGGAAATACATCAACGAAGGAAATGCTCATATTGTTTTACTTATATCAGGATCAAATAAAGTAATACGCTTGATCAAGGAGGAAAATAAATCAATAAATTTGTCCGCTGTCACAAATTCGATTGACTATGCAAATAAAATTATGATTCCCTGGATTTTCGACGAAGATACTAATTATTACGAAGAAATCACAACCTTGACTTCAAACGATATCATTCAATTATCAAAAGAATTAGATAAATGGAGGCCAAATCATAGAAAGGTGAAATCAAAAATTTGTCAATATGCAATAACAGCTCCAAATTTAGCTATCATTAGTTCTAATGGTGAAAATTATTGCTTGGAGATAAAACCGAAAGAGGGATTTATTCCTGAAAGCTTAAGAAAATATTCGAAATGCCATTATTGTCTTAAGCAGTATTTAAAAATGAATAATAATGAAATTAAAAATATCAGCAAATACTGTCCATTGAATTTATTTTCGGGAAACATACACCGAATGAAACATGCTCTGCTAAGCCTCAGTCAGAATCCTCAAAACAATTTTAAACTATTTAAAAATGGAACCATCATCTCTGGGGAGCATGCAAATAGCATTAATTATATTATTAATCAAATATTTGATTCCTACAATACTTTTGTGGAATTCATTATTACTATTCTGTTATGTGAAAAAAATAACACTGTATTAAGGAGCTCTGATGAAGTATCAATTTACACAAAATTAGAAACATGTGATGAAAAAAGTGAACTAAGCATTAGTAGCTTCTTGTATAGGCTCTTGAGTATCCAACGGATGGCAGATGAATTAGATGTCAATGTTAATGGAGATGAAAGGGATTTTGAGTATGTTGCAGAAATTTTAAACAATTTAAATGCACATAGCCTCAATTTAAGAAAAGGTTGTGATAGAGACAAGTTCCTAAAAGTATCCAGTACTAGAGATATAGCATTAATATCGGCTGTAGCTAGAGATTGTTCTCTCATGATAAGTTTCACTCTGGAAACTGTAGAAAATTTACCACACATAATTGTGAACCGCAGCCCAATATATTATAGACTTTCTGTTACTGATATAGGGCCAAAGTCAATAAAAACATTGAAAAAGAGAGAGGACTCAAGAAACCACCTCATAGAGGTCTATGAGCATTATAGACAGAATCATAGTTTTCAGAATGTAAGTATGAGTAACAGTTAGTCAAGACCAATTCTGGATAGTTGAACAATTCTACAAGTTAAAGTAAGGAATATAATAAACAGATGTGACTAGTGCCCACTTCAATGGGCATAATTGAAATAAATAAAATACAAAACATAGGCCATGTTTTAAATTTACAAATTTACATGTTTGACTAAAATTTCATTAAAACCAGTCCAGTAGTTTTGGATTCATATCCATTTGTGTGATATTAATATGTGTCCAATGTCCAGACAAATATATATTGTGACATGGAATATAAATAATAAGATATATAAGGAATTTTAATTTAAACTGAATAAAACATTTAGTAGCCAGCAGATTTGTGTTATTAAGTGATGTGTAGTTTTAAAATATCATTTTCAACATTTAATCAATTCTTCAATTAAGTTTAGGGGCTGCTGCCCTTTAACTCCCAAGTGGTGACATTATAATGACTTTGCAACACCTCTAACCTAACGGTAATTTACACTTCCCTAACTGATCTACATGTATATATAATTATATAAACATTTTCAGGATACAGCCACAAGCAGAGACAAGAACAAAACAACTAGAAGCATGGGAACACCTCATCACAGACTTTTATAAATCAATAAAACAGTCCACTATTGATATAAGAGAAATTAATAATATTAGTATATTCATTAATGAATCAATAGGTAGGAAACTATCACAAGAATCTATATTAATTATATTAGAGCATATGGCAAAGAATGGAAAGGCTGCACCAATTGACAAGAGTAAGAATGTATGGGAGGTGTACTGGCACTCACTGGATGAGTGGGGCAACTTGGTATACGACTGGATCAGTAGTAATGGGATGAATAATACAGTGTGTACAATATTTGAATTACTTGAAGGAGAAAATACAGTTGGAGAAGGTAAGAAAATACAGTTGGGGAAGGTAAGAAAGTTGAATGTATTACATTTATGGTGTGTCTCACGAAACATATATATATAACACGGGCATATTCCAATTCTGGACAAATAATCCGAGAAATATTTAATACCAGTTGCCCGACCTGGGGATTGAACCCAGGACCCCACGTGGCCGACGGTCTTAACGGGCGACACCCGCACCGTTACACCACAGAGAGATGTAATTCTAAATGAGTAATAATGTAATTATTATTATTACAATGTTATGAGTCTGAATAACTATGACTCTGTCAATCTCTTTTTAAATACACTTTCTTGTAGTTTAGAAGATGTTGTCGTAGCTATCCGATTTAAAAGATGTTATCATGTCAATAAAAGTATTGTACATGTCATAAATGTTATATTGTTTATATAGTTGAAAGACTGATAATGACTTATGATTTTCCTTTTAGAATTCCATAACCTGGACATGAATGTGTTGATGAAAGCTCTGAAAACACTAGAAGTCAAAGGAAAATGTGAAATAATGCAATTTGATGACAGTCAAGGTGTGAAATTCTTTTGAGTATTGCCAGGAACACAGTTTAAGATACTATTATATAATTATAGAACATTAGAAATTCTTTGATATGAATACTTGGAAGTCATAACACGCAACAATTATGATTTTTAAAGTATAATTTATAAAAAAATATTATTTTAACGCTCATGCTGTGACTCATACTCCCATGGTTATCCCATGGTACTTAGTCTGAATTGTTGCTTGGTTATTCATCTTAATGTTTTACCAGTGTTAATACTCTTATTATTGGTACAAACATCTTAACTTGAACAATTATATCAATTTGTCATACTACGTTTTTTTATAAAGTTAATTTTATTGAATAATTTTATGTATGCATATGATATAAGTATTTATTACTTGTTAATACTACAAAGAGAAGGTTATCTCCATGCATTTCTTATACCTTGGTACATACACTGTTTTATATGTGGCTTTAACCATAGTAAATTTGTATAGTTGCATTTCTACTGTTGAAATATATTGTCTGTCGTATAATGTTGTATTATTTATTTTGTTATGTATAAATGTTGTTTATCTTTGTATTATAAACAAGAATTTAAGTGTACCTGTGGCTTTATTTCCCTAGCAGTAAGAGCGCCATTGGCGTGCCTATGACCGCATACTGCTCACCTTGCAACCGTAAACT
The DNA here is from genome assembly GCA_017140195.1 of Eumaeus atala. Lineage (NCBI taxonomy): Eukaryota > Metazoa > Arthropoda > Insecta > Lepidoptera > Lycaenidae > Eumaeus > Eumaeus atala. The sequence continues at coordinate 184,294 of JAFELO010000578.1, read as the reverse complement.
ATTCTCGCCCACTCAGTCCGTGAGCACTGATCGTGTGAGGGTGTTTTGTAACGATTGGACTAATTTCTTAATATTGTCCACTACATACCTTTGTTACCTTTTCATTAGCTCACATACCCTTATTACCTTTTAATTAGCTTGCTTTATGACCAAGCTGCTGCGTTTCGTGCGGCTTATGTACACATATCTATGTCGCAGTCGCGTATATATGTCGCAGTCGAACTGTCTAATTCGCCGTATCTCATGACGGTTAACCATTTTTAAAAACAAGGCCGTTTTGTCTTGCGGTGGGCTAACAATTAGCCGGATTGAATATGACTGAGTGAAATTCCGCCAAGAAGTGCTCGGCGTTATACGTTATTAAATTAAGCTAGCCGTATTGAAATAACCAGTGGATAAATGAAAATAATAATGCTATTTATTTTGTGTATTTATTGTGGACCGATAAACTTGTACATTATCCAAAATGTTCTCTATATCTACAAATGTACAGAAACGTGTTGCAATATAAAAAAATATAGTGTCTGTTGACGGTATCATTGTTTTCGTAACTTGAATAAATTATAGAGGTTGTTTATTATACTTCTACTGAGTGGCAATAAATTCCAGCAACTAGATTAATATCGTTGGGGCTGTCATCTGAAATCCACTAAAATTGAACTCCTGGTACAGCTAAGGTATTAAAGTTTAAATTTATGAATAGGTCGCATGGCTACGCTACATGCTAAAATGTATATTATTTATTCAAGTTACAATGTGAACGTTCTACCCCATACCCCTTCTATCACCCCGGGCTCCCCACGTTACGTCAGTGCATAGGCTCACTGCACCAGTGCCAACATGATGTCATCGACGTCAGGGCTTCGTATATTGTAACAGAGGTATAAAGTCTTGTATACCTACAATATATTAAATTTATATTGCCATTCTCTAAAGTACTAATTTTAAATATTATTATGAATATTTATTTTCTCATGCAATTTAGCCATCAACTTACAATGTTGCAATGTTGTAAAACTTACAGTACTACTTACATAGTAAGACTTTCATCTTTCTTAAATAAGTTTGAGTGAGGAACCGTGGATCCAGACCATAGAGATAGTAATGCATAGAGTACGGATGCCGGCCTAGAACGCCTCCGTCTAAATCGAAAGAGAAAGTAAATTGAGATATCTGTCTCGCTTTCTTACATTCATTTCTTTCTGCACATGCGAGATTAGATAGACAAAGATAGCAATGCATTTTCATCTTCCTTCTCTATCAAGCAACACGGACACTCACCGGTATAGGCCTGCCTCTGGTTTCTCTACTCTTATATATATTATATCTATTGTAGTCCAACTAGTGCTTGAAATGTGTACTTTTCGTGTAATAATATAATTAGTAGTATGTAGTAACCTAGCATCCAGGTACTCACACGTCATAATTATGTGTGGTTGTTTCATGTTCATTGTCCAAATGCAGAGCGCTCGTTTCGATCAGTAATCTAGCAACATAGCTATTAAACGCGTCATTTTCTGTCATTGTTATTTATTAATATTACCTGCTTAAGGTACTAAGGGGAAGAGGCGCGAATATAGTTATAGTACCACCGCTATATTGTGTGCACGTTTCCTATAATATCGAATCGTTAAATTCTGGCGTTAATAACAATGTCTTTTGTATCATATTGTATATCTACCTACTCCTAATATGAAACTAAACCTACACCACTTGTCTTTAGGTTCGACTTAAGTTATAATAAATATATTAATATGTACCTTATTTATGTTACACCGTAAAAGGTTTATTCAAAAAACATTATTACAATACCCACTAGTCTAAGTGAACAATCAGTCTTCAACAAAATAAAATAACATATTCATATCACTTCAATACGAACGTCAGCAAATCCGTAAACGACCGATGAAAGACACCGAGGTTTCACAAATTAAACTATGTAGGTAATGTTATGCTTGGTTATAATCAAATGAGGGTCCTTATTTATCATTTGGAAGAGAGTAAATATATGGGCAATGCATAGGTGATTACAGCTACGTAAAATAAGTGGTCTTGAGTGTCTCCTCGACATTAAATTTAATTACAACCTTGCGTTCATAAGGGGCGTCTCTCTTTATCCATAGACGACGAGTAACAAAAGTTTTGGTCCGCTTATTGGGAAATAAGACACGTTTTAAAAAAAATTGAGGTAGGTTTCGCACTTCCTTTACGTTTATTGGCAGTTTTATAGTAAATTTGATTTTGCAACATACAAAAAGGTTGACAATATTAAGAAAGATCCTTTCTCTCGCTCGCTCGCATATCGCGCGTCTACTTCGAAGGAGTAAAATACCCACACTACATTAAAATTGTGCCTTTGCATTGTACTCTATTTTACATCTAAAAATAACTATTTACAATATTCTATAATACAAAACAAATAAACACTGAATATCCTAACCGTGGAAGTGTATTAGATGTATAAATTTATTCTCAGGTCTGTTCTGAAAAATCAATCAATAGACAACCAATGAAACCGAAAACCATGGAGATGGGAAAGACCAGGAGAAAATGCGCCCAACAAGTGACGGTTGCGTAGGTGTCCTGATTTCTGCTGTAAGTAAACAGTGGCAACATTGCAAGAATGTCCTGCGGAAGTGGCGCATCCTGTAATGATTGCTTTTAAAGTACATCTACCATATATAACCATGGAGTTCACACTCCTAGCTAGTCTAGTCTCCATGGTTTGTTCGTTGATATGGACACTTAGCGCCATCTTTCTGTGATGCATTTCACTTACAAGTGCTGTCTAAAATACATTAAAAGTACATTAATGGAAACTAACATTAAAATAATTTATTTAGAAAATATTAAATTACAAAAATGTGTATACCTTACTCTGCTTATATGTAATAATTTAGAAATATAAATTACATGTTTCGTTATTGTATACAATGTTATCAAAGGTACAACCTACACTGACTATATCCTTAATTTTCACCGCCAAAATATTAAGAGAGTGGCGTTTTACTCAGTCCTGCCGTAAAGTGGTCTACCTTGACGCTAAATATATAATAGGTACTCACTATTTTCCATGCAATCGAAGGTGACGAAACCTTTCATTTATTATGTTATAGATGACCTTTTATACAGGTACTCAGCTGGTGATGTCCTTTCAGCTGATGGTGCATCTATCCCAAGAGGTCCTTCAGGGGCGACATCCCCTCAGGTGCCAATTTCTACGAGGAGTGAACGTTCTATTACAAGAGACGTATCATCTCCGAGGGAATTATATCAAAGGCGTGACGCCCTGGGCCTTCAAGGTATTCGTGCTGAACATACATCTCTTTAGTGACACTCCCAATTGTTTGTAGCCCTGTCTCCTGTTTTCGATTATAAATGGTCGCTGCACTCCATGGCCGCATTGCAGTAGCCATTGGCGTGTTCGGTGCCATTACGCACGTTGCCGCTAATGGTGGTGAGATTGTTCTTGCCGTTCTCCCGTAGCACCAGGTCGAGGGTGGGCATCACCGCGTTGTTGTTGGTGGCGCCGGGCGGGCGGTAGAACCACCAGGCCAGGAAGAAGAATAGAACGGAGCAGAGTTTGCCGACTAGTGCGATTGCCAACATGTACCTGGAATCAAGATTGATATACATTGTCGTCGAACATTACGTACATTTTAACATGTAAATTGAGCAGTATCTGGTTCCGAAGAATTGCGCTCTCTCAAACCGGAGAAGTTTCTGCAGGTGTGTCTACTATTACCTGCTCATGTATTTGTTGTGGTAGAGGTGACGAAGAGCTACAGATAGACCACAGCGAGCACGACAGGTCGATGAGAAAGCGGAATATCAACGGCGCGGGGATGTCATCTGCTCATATGTCTACCTCTTCGTACCTGCTCATGTGTCGGTTGTGGTAGAGGCGGCAGGCACCGGTGGAGCCGCAGCTAGACCAAAGCGAGCACGACAGGTCGATCAGGAAGCCGAACATAAGCGGCGCGGGGATGGTGCCCAGCAGACGTACCAGGATCCACTGGATACCCAGCGCGAAGGAGCGCTGGTCTTCACGCACACACCTGTAGAGTTCCACAAACAAACCTAAATCGACGATATTGAAATATCTATTCCATGTTACACAGCAAAACTTAGTTTACGGCGAGTATAGAAGACTACGTAATGGCTGTGTGTTAAAGTAGAACAGACGTACAAATTTTACTTTTAAACAGACGCCCAGGTGGTGGCGGGTCATCACATGGATGTTTTGTTTGATCTAAAAAGAAAAACGCCATTATTGGACTAAAGTTTCGCTTAGTTAGCTTATCACCTGTCGATGCTCATCGGCGGGATCAGATCAATACATACGGTTGTCTTTAGAGGTATTTGCTATGACCCGAAGCTAAGAGACAACCAGCTGTCTAGTGTCTAGCCAATAATGACAAGGAAGAGATATTTAGTCCATGGAGTGAAGAGGTGATCGCTTTATTTTCTTGAGACATTTCGAAATAAATTTCCAATGAAATTTAAATCTCGCAGATCGCACGAAGTGTCAATATTAGTATAGATACAATATGGTACAATTTTACTCGACTGACAACGCAAAGAAATGTTTTATTGAGGATCAGAAAGCGCCTTTTCTATCACGGTGTCACGTGAACGTGAGCTACCATCCTCGTCGTGTAGGCCCGAACGCAGCATTAACACTCACAGAGGAATAAGTTAAAACATCAGACTGACCGGAGCGTGGCGGAGAGCGCCGGCATCGTCGCGCTGAACGTGAACAGCATCACGCAGAAGGAGAGGAACACGAACAGCCACAAGTACGGGCACTGCGACGCGCACGGCCCGTCGATAGCCTCGTACTCCACCGACACATTCGTATCTGCAACCGAACGCTTTGATTACACTCCCCTTCCATTATCAATCATTATGTACTCATAGTCTAACGTTACACTTCATTTTCATAGTGATAAGTTAGATTCAGATTTTCGTAGTGATCGTTGATGCATCATAGTCTATGGTTACGTTCATTTTCATAATGATGGCAGTCAAGTTTCAGAATAAAAATATGTGACTGTCCCATCCTCGATTGTGAGTACGTACGAGATTCAGTATAGAGCGGCAGCAGCGTGGCGGAGACGCAGGCGCAGTCACGGTAGGTGGTACGCTGTGCGTGTCGCAGTGCGCTGCCGCACGCCGCGTGACACGGTGACGCGTACGCGTGCCCGTCCGCACCGCACACCGCAGGTCCCGCCCATCGCGAGCCGCAGTTGCACCCGCTATTGCACTGCGCGTCAACAGCCGCACCGCTAAAACAATATTATACATTTTATTATAAAAATAATAATTTTTGCCATAAATAAAAAAAAAGTAATGGTACGATGAACACCGTAATAACCTAACGTGTATAACTTAAGTTCTACCATTACATCCGTACAGAGTTCCGCTGAGGAAGTTATTCCGAGTCATGTGTGATAAATGCCTATAACAAAAAATCGGAATCTCACCCCGGCACAGCGGGACTCTCATACGGAACAGTGACGCCCGCATACGGCACGTTATCGCAGCTGAGCACGAAGGAGAAGGAGAACAGCGCCGCTAGTAACGTAGCCGCTATACACAGCTTGATGATGCCCGCGCACGACAGTCGCCAGCGCTTCACGAGCCAGCCGCCCGCGAACGTGCCTCCGCCGCCCGCAGGCACGGTGATGATACCTACACAACGACAAATAGAAAAAAAATTGAGCGCAGTGTTACAGGGGTTAAAGTTAAAGAGGCTTCGGTGCTGTAGACCCCATTAGCCATATATGCCATAGAATTTAAAAAATATGATTTTCACACAATCTTATATATAAAATTACCTTACTCCTCCGAAACGGTATTACCGATCTTTACCAAATTTTATATGCATATTCAATAGGTCTGAGAATCTGCAAGTATCTATTTGATAGGGTTTATTCACCCTTAACATTTATTAATGTCTACACGTTACAAGAAACGAAATTATTGATGATATAATAAATAACCCACGAACTAAATAGACTCATTTTATTGCATTGTAAAGTTAGCTATCTTTGGCAATGTCATCGTTAGAATCCAAATTTTCCCAGATCATGACAGAAGATGTAATGTTATCTGTTCAAAAATTACATGTGGTAATACGACGCATATAGTAAACTACAGGTCTTCTGTTAACGAGTCAATGGGTATTACACAAAAATAGTTTGTTATTCTGGACTTAGGCATTCTTAATCGTTAACACCACTACTGCCATAGTATCAGCTAATGTAATATGAATACCACTATTCACACGAACGACAACGTGTTAACCTACCTAGTAACAAAGCAGCTGAAGACGCATTTACTGCGAATTGGTTCTCGATGAGTTTGGGCAGAAACGCAGCAAATCCAGATATAAGCATGCCCTCACTAGCGCCAGCGAGGTTGAGGAACATGAACGTTGGGTTCTTGAACAGCGCTGCAGCGGCTTTGGGCAGCTCGTTCAAAGCGCTGAAAGCGGTGGACTTGGACGCCGACCCTTCGTGGGCTTCTGATACTTTCGAGGTCCGTATATCTTCGGCACCTGATCAAATGTAATTTCATACAGTTAGTAGATATAATTATTAACTTCTCTTACTAGGCATTCCATGGTGCTATTCCAGGAGTGAGAGCCATAGCAGCTGTGCTTGTACTTTGAGGGTTGAAGGATGGCGATACGTCAGCTTGTACTCGAGTCATGTTAATGTATACCACGTATCGCCTGCCCGAGCAAAAGATAATCATTTACAGTAACCCCATGTCTTCCCTATCTATTTTTTCCTGAGGGACTACTACTATCACTACACCGATTGTTTGGTTCTTACACTCATCTCTGTGTGTTCGTGGGGTGAACATTTTGGCAACTGCCCACTTAATGGTACTTAGACTGACGTATGTTCAATGTGTAAATATAAGGGGTAATATAAAAGGAATAATTTCAGTGTGTAAATATAAGGGATTTTCGTACAATGAAAATCTAAATAGAAGTAATGAATTTCACTCAACTTCACAAGTGAAATTGTAGACGTATATATATAAAATATATGTGTATTTTTTTTTTTATAAATTGAACTGTTGCGTATCTCGAAAGGAAGAAACAGAACCTGCCTTAAAATCATAAATTTTAGTGAGTACTAAGACATAAATTATTAATTAATATGTAACTGAAAAAATCTTTTAAAAACTTGTGTTTGCTTTAATTAATAGATCAAAATACATTTTTGTATAAAGTTTCACACATTTCAATTTTATGATTCTTGGGCGGCCGCATTATACCACATATGTTTTAGGTTTCGCGCTATTCCATAGAAAATAGAATAGAATATAACTTTGATTAGCTGATTATTACACTGTTACACACTAATTATTCCACTATTACTTATCCCAAGGTAAAGATTTGTAAAAGATATTTAACATAAATACCAACAAAATATAAGAGAAGAATTAAGAAAAAATAAGTCAGCGTGACTTATTTTTTCTTAATTCTTCTAAAGTGGTATAATAACACAGCCAAAATATAGTTCAAATACTATTAAATTAACCCAAACAGATTTATTAAAATTAACGGGATAATGGACAACACTGTACTATAATAGTTAAATGGAAACCACTTCGTTACCTAGTGGTGTGACTGCGGAAGCATCACAATCCTGCCATCTGTTATGTGGTCCCTATATTTGTAAAGGTGTGGTAAGAACACAATCAACATTTATATTTTATTAAAAATAAAACAATGTAAATACTAATTAGATCGTGCACATGAATTTACTTAATTGTAAATTTTAATTGCATTGGACTTGTGAAGTTAAAAAGTATGATTTTTTTAATGCTCGAAGACGTTGCAGAGCTATTAAGTTACAGCTTGATCCTTCCCCGTGTTCCCTACAAAAGGTTTAGACGGACTTACAGAGGGACATATGGACGGGCTTTTATAAAGAACAACGCTCGTACCTCTCGTTGGTACGGAACCCTTAATGTGCGGGGCCGTCTCGCATTTAGTCGGTCCTTATTATTGACATACTTCTTGTCGTTTATGTTGTTGTTGTTACCTGGCAGCTCGTAGGGGAAGGCCAGCAGCGGTACGGCCACGACGACACACAGCACAGCCGAGAGGATGAAGCCAACCCACCACGCACCGATCCACACCGAGCTCTGCGGGGTGATGCCTAACCTACGACAACACATTCCTATCACTAACAGTTATATAAAGACGGCGGGCGGTGTACACGGCAGCCCTGCCGCGCACATTACTGTAACAGAATACAGTTCTATAACATGTTATACAAGTGCTTTCCTACCGCACATAGCGTATTGCGTGCATGCATACGTGCGTGCGTGCGTGCGTGCGCGAGTGATACACTTCACCTCACTATGTGTTTCACTTTACAATCATATTCTTTCTCAAGGAGTAATCTCCAGCCGCGTGTCGGTACGCCGTTTTCTATATTTTGCATAACATTTTTTGTTTATAATTTTGCTTATTTTTTAAATTTATACAAAATAACTGAGTAAGTAAAGTAAAAGGTGTCCTTCTTCGTCCTAGACCTAACCCGTTTCTATATCTGATGATATCGGGGTCGGCTGCCTAATCTAGGGGATTGGACGAGGGCGCCAGTTCCTACACAGAGCGATGGCCATCTGACCTCTGCAACCCAGTAAGGAGCCAGACCCTATCCTAGATTAGGTGGAATTTGTATACACCGTATTCAGAAAATGTACTTACCTTATAAAACTCCTTGAGGTCAGGATCGAACCTGGA
>JAFELO010000578.1:126030-175405 GCA_017140195.1 Eumaeus atala | reverse complement strand
TTTGGGGTACTTCTCCTAAATATTAAATAGAGACGGTTACTTTCTCGTTTTCCCCATAATGGATAGGTCTTCCTAAAATATTGGGGATGTAGGAAGACCGTCTTGCCTGTGTCCGAAAGCATGTAGTTCAACTAGTCACTATATACCGGACTTTGTCTCTCGTGTGTGTGTGTGTGTGGTTCTCGTCTCGTCAGGTTTTAAATCACAACGAACGGTAAAGTATTCATTAAAAAATGACATGTCTATTATGAGACATACCTGTACATACCCGTATAGAGATAAAATATATTTTAAATCATGAAAATGCCAGATCCCAGTTAATTTAAAAGTGAAACCGTATGAAAGAAGTCATTGAGTAGCGCGCACGGGGAACATTGGAGCGCTTGCACATCATACGACACGTCGAAAGTTCGTCGTCTGGTTATGCGTAGTAACGAGACGACGCACATTCGACGTGTCGTAGATATTTAAAGTGGGTACTGTAGATAGTTATTGCATTTAATATGGTAGGTACATGGTCTTGTGCGGATCGTCCAACGTAAAAACTATGTATTTTCAAGAAACAATGAATACTACCGTTAGATTAACTAACGAAAAGAGTCTCGCCGATACAATCCCAACCTTGTCAAGATGCCTAAGCCGTTAGTTTTATGAATTTACCCGATTTTTTTTACAACCGAGCACTGGTACAAACGAGAAATTAAGTCTTTTGATCCCATAAATATCCGTAAAATTACTATGTTGGTACGTAGCCTTACTTACAACGGTCCAAGTCTGAATCTTCCAAAGGCAACCTCTGTCAAAAATATACAACTAATAATTCTAAAAATACACCGCTTCTCTAAAAGAGCGGTCACCGTCAGAATTCGAGTTTGACAGCGAGTAAACATCTACCTCAGAGTTATGACTTAAATTAAATACAAAAGATGGAGCAACTCTTATTTCTTAAAGTTTTTAATTACTTAGTATTTAATACTAGGTGTGAATAAAAATAATTATAAGTATATTTTTTCTGCTGATTTTATTTCAAATATCGTACGGCAGTAAGTGGTATATCCGCTCGGATGGTTTAAAGCAGGCTCTCACGGAAGCCGTAAAACATAAACCGGAATTAATTTGGCTGAAAAGTTCCGAACGTCGCGCAATGAGATGAAAGTGAGAGGGTAGGGTGACAGAAGCCGTGCCGCGAATTGAAATGTTAAAAGTGAACAAAACGACCATAGAGTATAATAACCTATGTGATGTATATTCTTTGTGACTTGTGCTAAGATTAATAAATCAGATTTTTTTTGAAAGAAGTTTTTATTAACTTGCGGCGTAAGCTGGCTAATGTTAACGAGAGCGTTACGACAACGAGGCCAATGGCAATTGAGATGGTGATAGAAGTTAGTGAAGTCATAAAGAGGGAGAGTTCTATATATTACTATAGAGGCAAGATATATAATAGGTGCGAGCACACATTTCCTTTTCTCTTGCTCCCATAGCCATTTACGTTTCATATAAATGAAGAAATATAACTCCTTTCGTCTGTAGTATCTATGGCCATAATTCGGAATATTCTCACAACAGATAGCGCATTGGCCTCGCTCAATAAGTCTGTTTCTTTAGTACTTATGTCACTTACGTATCAGAGTCGACGGTCACGAAGTCCGTGTATATGGTGAGCATCTGTCCGCCCACCACGTAGCCCAGCGCTGGGCCCACCACCGCCATGGTATAATATACACCTGTGAAATAAATATTGTTCAAATATGTAAAAGCTAGGAAAGCCGTAAGGCAAATATAATAATTTATAGTATGCAGAATCAATAAGTAGCTAAACATATTTTATAACATTAAAAGGCGGCAAACGAGCACTCCGAGCCCCTCGATTAGACGCAACAGTATAACCGTGTGGGCGAGAAGTAACTCGCCAGTTGTGTGGGCGAGAAGTAACTCGCCAACAGTATAACTGTGTGGGCGAGAAGTAACTCGCCAGTTGCGTGGGCGAGAAGTAACTTGCCAACAGTATAACTGTGTGGGCGAGAAGTAACTCGCCAGTTGTGCCAGTCTCATTGGCCCGCAGTGCGGCATTAGCTCTAGCAAATATTATGTGGGAGTAAGTAAACACGAGGCCTGCCAAGTCCGATAAGGTTTGCAAATGCGTTGCCGTCATAAAACACACCTAACGAACCTAATACTTGATACAGGCAAGCACGTGTCCTGCTGCTGACGATCTCCAGCTTGCCCCTACATTGTGGCGTTGCCTGGCATTGTTCTGGCAAGTAAAGTGGCTGCCACTTGGCGCGTCCCGTTTCTCCACGCCCTCGACGGCCGCAGCGTGTTTTCACAGCTAAAAGCCGCACGTAATGGCTGTAAGGGCTGTCACACACTGCCCTGATTTAAACTAAAATATTATGAGACTAGTTTCTGCCCGTGATTTTGTACGTGTGGTATGTTTAAGATTTTGTAAAATAAATTGTCCCATATTAATATAAAATTTTATCTGCTTTGGTCTTTAAAAAATGTACAGGTATGTATACGCAAATGTCAAGTACATTAAAACTGTCGAAATTTGAAGGTTCTATCTTTGCCCATTGGACTCACTTCAGTCGTGTAAAATTTATCCACTATTTCCTACATTTTGAAATCTACCTACACACAGTCAGACTGCCGGTCAGTCGGCGCAGACTGACCGTATAGCAAAATTAATCTTCATCATCAACCGAACGTATAGCAAAATTATCATTAAATTATTTTTGCTTCTGTTGGTGCTATTTAATTTCTCTTAAAATATTCCAAGTACGAACATAACTTTATAGTTGTATTAGGTACATGTCAGGATTACAAAAATCTTATGTTTCGTAAGTAAAAAGAGTTGAATGATCTGTATGTTACAACCCACCATAAATTTACTGATCCTGCACCAAAATTTACCAACTCTATAGACACACACACACACACAATTAAATATAACTAGCTAAAAAGTGTGTGTTAAAATGGCCCATGTTCAGCCTAGACTCAATACAATATAGATATTGAAGCTATAGTGCATCGCCTCGCTCGCACGTGCACGCGGCCTTCGCCCGCACCTCTCGATACGTCGAGAGGTCCTGCCCTCCGAGTGCCCCGGAGCCTCTCACGGAAGCTGGCTCGGTGACGCCTCGGCTAATGGCATTTCGTATGTGCCGACTTTTGTGCGACTCGAGTAGTCCTCACCACTTCTTTTATTGTGCTTCAAATGTTAGTGTGTAATGCATACAGCCATGCCCTAACATTTGTTAGATATTCAAGAGAAACTGTTTTGAAGTTTATGGCTGAAAAAACGATATAATAAGGCCAGCGACACGAAAAAATTGATTGAGATGAGACCAACATTTTTTCGTTTCATTATATGAGTTCAATGTAATGTAATGCGTTATGTTAATACACACTTCTCTGCAGGGTACTGGAGCAAATGAGTGTACAATAGCTCGCCTCGGGTGGCCTTAGAGTCTATATAATATAGTGGTATTATAATAACACAAGTGTCACTTACATCGAACTACTGTTACTAGTCGTAGTACGCTACGAAACTCGACAGCATATCACTACTTCACGACTATAATGTGAGCGAGAGTAACTTCTACCGTCCTGTCTCGATTCCCATACATTTTACAAAAAAAAAAAAAAAAAAATTATAAGAATAAATGTTGAAGTCAAATGTTCATCATGTATAGGATCAGAATAGAAACACCTTGACTATGGGGTGCATTTCCGAAATCCTATCGAAGTTATATGTTCAACGTAAGTGAAAACTAACTTGGCACAAATGTAACCATTCCAAAATAACTACAATTCTAAATCATAATACGTTATTACAAGCATTTCGACATTCCATTTCCCGTAGACACGTACTGATGAACCTGTCTGGAACAAATATCCAAACAAACAAACGCTAATCTATGATTGACATCAACGCGAGCCAGATCGAGTCTTATCAAACTAACATTAGTTGGCTAAATCTAATACACCGCAGATTAATCGAGCCGATTCGATAGGAGTCAGGCGTTCTCAACCGCACACAACGCTTCGTACATGATTCGAGTTAAAAATATGAGTAAAGTACCTCCCCCGCAAACCAAAAATATGCTCAGATAATGAAATATAACAAGAAATAAATTCGAAGTATCTAAGTTTCGGAGTTATGTAAGTTTGAAAAAATATTAATGGTAAAATCTTAGAAGATATTTCAGGCTCAGTGTACCTGTGTGTCACCCTCCTTTCCTTCTCTCCTCTATTGGGGCACCAGCGACTAACAACACGCACGAAATGAGCTTAGAGCTGAGAGAGACGCTTTACGATGGTATCATGTGAGTGACAGGTGCCTCCGCGCTCGTACCAACCCAATTCGTTTACAAATGAACATGGTACTGTTGCCAATCTGCATTTACGGGATATCAAAATATATTATAATTGTTAGATTAGCTGATCAGGATGCCAGTCCGGTTGAGCAGCTCTGGTCTCAGCTTAGTTTTGCAGTCGGAAATGCATTTCCGCGGTGGCATTCGATTAATTGCACGTCAGGTATGCTTCCCTCCTTCCCCACTCTGCAATCACTACACCAGCTACGGTCAATAAGAATGTCAAACGCGTTGTTAGTCACGTAAATGCCTAGATGATTAGTTGACGAAGATATGAACTACTCGGTATATAAGGCACTGCAACTTATTCGTAGTGTTAATGGGAAAAAAATTGAGCATCAGCTCCAACTCTGGAGTTAGCTCGAATGAACATGATTCTACGCGATAATGCGTTACGTGGATGTTACGTTCAATTGTTAGAACGCTGATTAAAATGCTTTTACACCTCATGATTTGTTCATAATGCGTGTCTAAAATCGTTTCATAAGAAGTGGATAAGCCATGAGGCCATGGCAGTGGCCCCGTCAAGAGGAGCCAGGCGATAGGGCATTGGCTACGACTACTCGAATCGTTTCGCAGAGCTTCCGAGCCTCGCAACTTTGGTGCCGATAATGCTACATTGCAAGATTTTTTACCTTTAAATGTCGGATTATATTGCAATTTGTTTAGTTGTCATTACACTAGGTGGCAACTCGGCAAAATGCCATGGACTGGTCAAATAACAGCAGGCACGGGGGAACATAACATTAATTGGTTAAGTTTCTCTACTTTGGGAGAGCCCTCCACCTGATGAATTAGCCACGGACCCTGCGTGAATAGTTACGCCATTGACTTAGATTTATGAGTTTACAGTTGATACTTGTCTTACTAACTGTTCAACACCCTTTAGCTGAGATACTTAAATCAGCAGAAAGATATAGAGCAGAATATCATAAGGCAAATAGTTTGGGAACCCTTGGGATAACACAGCGCATTAAAGAAACAAATACAACCAGTTCACGCCAAGTGATGTGACAAAATAAAATCATAAACATTTTATTCAGAACTTAAAAAAGCGAAATTAAATGTAATCAGTGTCGCTCGCGTTGTCGAGACGATTCTAACAATAACACATTCGCTTAAATTCGTGATGGCGCTTAGGCTTTCGCAAGGAATATACAGACAGACAACAAATTCAAACTTTCCACATATTTTTTAGTAAGAGGTAGTACCATGCTGTATTGCAGCGGTATTGGGTCTTTCGCTCGCATTATGCAGGCGTAAAGTTTTTTTCTGTTTGTGAGTAGCCATAACTTTTATGTGGATGTTCGGAGGCGTCGGTAGTTATCAAAAGGCTCCTACTGCTCGTTTGTCCCCCTATGATATTAAAAATAAAACAAAATAATATTTGGGTGACAGCACAAGGTAAGAGCTGTAGCACGCGCATTAAGACTGTTTACACGGTGGTGGCAGGTCGTACAAACGGTCACGTCAGTTCTCATACCCCGTCTAATGGAAGCGGCCATAACCGTCTACTATTACCCCTTATGGGGGTACATTTTAATAAAAGTATGACATGGTAATGCCTTTTCCGTGTACTGTTAATGTTATTAATATACCCAAGTTGTGAAAACGTTTCTGCTAATATAAAAACCTTTTGTTTAATGTTGTTTATTTGTCACTTCTGTCGTGTCGTTTTAACTAATTAAAATGGCATGGCGCAGTAATGGTAAGATGTCGCCATTCGTGCGTATGTGTGAGTTTGTTGGTTCATGTGGGTAAAGGAGGTCGCTCTACCTCCTTTACCCACATGGCCTTACTTTTTATCACCGAACTTAAAAACGGGGAGCTGCCCCAGGTTCTGTTTCACTTGACACCAGCATACGAATTACAGTCTCCGACACCACGGCGGAATTGAAGGTTCCCTTGATTGTTCTGAAGCGTACAATTGTAGGCGCAATTTCTACACATGTCATGGGACCAACTGCCACCCCGGGTATTTCAGAACCGGTAGGCACGACAAGGGCTTATTTACGAATGTATCTATATAACTATCTAATATAAGCTAAAAGATCGACAACGCCTGCAATCCCTTACATTTAGGGGATGTCTATGGATAGCGGTTGATACTCACAAAAGAAAGGCAACGCACTGCAATCTCTTTGTAGTAGTTTGTGTGCGTCGTCACTCACCGCAGAGCATGGACGTCAGCTCCCGTGGGCTACGAGGATGCTTACCCAAGTACACAGAAGACATCTTCTTGGAGACGTTCTCGTCGATGTACGTGACTCCGAGCGTGAAGAGCGGGGTGGCGCCTGCGCCGTGCAGCAGCTGCGCGAATACAAAGATGGCGACCGCCCAGCCCCCGTCCCCGGACGGGGCCCCGTTCCCGCACTCCAGCGCCGGCTGAAAACCACTTTCATGAAATTGCTCCTCCACATACACATTTCGCAAAATTTTTACTTTACTTGCCTAGAATATGTAGATATATCTAGGTCTGGCGGCAGTTCTTTTAAAGATAGTTTTTTTGGGAGTACGCTGGTGCATCTGACTGACCGAGGAGTTATGAAAACCTACCCAAGTTAAAAGAAAGATATAATTAGTTAAAACTAGCCAGACCAAAAAAAGAAAAAGAGAGAATCACGTTTCGTATGTTAACTACTGTCGAGACACGAGAGAGAATTGCGAGCGCATTATATGTTCTCCCTCTTTCTCTCACAGCCACTAACGTTTCGTATAACTAAAGAAGTTTTACTTCAGTTTGTGGTATAAAGTACACACTTAGTATTATTTTTTATACTACAGGCTCTATGGGTTGCTCATACAAATGCGAACAGTCAGGCTCGTCCCAATGACTCCAATAAACTGCACGAAAGGCGACGGCGTAGCTATCACTTTACGCCGGTAATGTCTGAGACAGAGGTGCTCAACTAACGTACTTATTACTACTGATTCGCCCCGGCATCGGTCGTGAATTTCGGCGGACAAATTATAAAATAAAACCATCCTTGCGATTCGCTCACATATGAGTGAAAACATATCCGTTATATGTAGATTTTGATAAAATGGATAACATACAGACATACAGTTTTGGGAACTTTGTTTTATAAGATGTACGAGTAGTTGTGACTCGGCCCGCCTTTGCCCGTGAATGACAGGTAACAACAACAATAATAACGTAACAAATTCCACACTAAATCCTCGAGGGTGGGACGGTCATGAACCTCTCCTTGAGCCACACGTTCACGTCAGCGCAGAGGAAATTTTGGCTACTGGGTGCGAGCTGCCCCCGCCTTGTTAGCCGGGGAGGAGGAACCTCTCGGTTCCTCTGGCCATGACAATAATAGTCAAATTAGATTTTAGATATATTCCAATGTTGGGATACATCTCTCCCATCTGCGGGGGAGAGGCGTCGGCAGACGAGCACTCATAGAAATCCGATGAAGCTGTTAGCTGTATTTGGTTTCTCTTCGCTTCCAAATCATAAGTTCAGCTCCGAAAAAAAACCTTCCCAAGGAACTGCTCTATCTATGTGCGAAAACTGCATAATGTGTTTCAGTATATTTCGATTTTAGATCACATACCGACACACAGGTTTAAGTTGTTTGTCTTATAGTAAGCATAGATTAAGAGACGGACGCCGACAGAGTGATGATGATGTTAGCCCAAGGTCAACAGCCGATCTGCAGGCGCTCTGAATGAGCCGTGCTAAACCGGTCGGCGGCTGTAGCCCTCGTCGAGCCATTCAGAACATGAATGCGTCTGCGCAGCGAAACCTGCACGCATATTTGTATTTCTGCACGTACTGAGGACCTGCTATAGCTAATTAGGTAGCTGTTATTTTTGTGGTAGCGTTATTTCTGTCTTCCAATTAAAATGCTGGAGATTGTAGTGCTGTAGCATCACATGACGATATGTTCAGACTTACGTAGTTACGTGTTTGCACAGCAAAACGTGCTTGTCTGATACTTTCTCTCAAATTTTTATGGCATATGGAGGAAGACGATCAGGGGTAGGCGTTTTGGTGACGCTCATAAAAGTCCCAATACAGATCGCCACCCATCCTTCTTATCACCAATGGGCCACCGAAAAATCGTACAAGCCACAACATGTTATTGCTTAGCTGCCCTCTAACAAAATTATATTATACTAAATTCTGTGGATGAAATCTGTTGTATTCATAAACATATATAAATCACCAGCCTGAGGATTCATTTCCAGCGAGAGCTCCATATCAGGTTAGATAAACTTACCGAGGTCCTGTTCACGATGCACAAGTCATCGGGTTCCTCCCCAGCCGTCTTGTAAGGCGGGATGAGGAAGTGAGGCAGCGCGAACAGCAGCGAGCCCGTGCCCATAAGGAGCACACCCCAGCCGAGCCAGCGGGGCTTGGAGGAGCCGGCCCTGCCGCCCAGGTACGTCACGGGCGCCAGGCAAGCGAACGATGCCATGTCGTAGCTGGACAACTTCGTTACTTGAGTATAAGCCAATAAAGAGTAGAAAACAGCTTCGAGCACAATAGCGTTGTAAAACACATCATGCCACGGAGAGCGGAAGAAGACTCTAGCATGGAGGCTCATGAGCATGGACGCATCGTGAATCTCATTGTTTGATTGAGCTTAAAGGAGAAGAAGCTCATAAATAAATGTTGGTGGTGAAACTCAGTAATCCA
Organism: Eumaeus atala; assembly: GCA_017140195.1. NCBI lineage: Eukaryota > Metazoa > Arthropoda > Insecta > Lepidoptera > Lycaenidae > Eumaeus > Eumaeus atala. The sequence goes on along the minus strand of JAFELO010000578.1, from coordinate 166,372 downwards.
GTATATGCTCAATTTGACCCACACTTACAAGGAAACTTGTAATAGGTACTTCATTGTAGATACGTGATTACTTTTTGGAGTTATTTCGAAAGAAATGTCACCCAGAGGGAGTGGAGTAAATGAGTTAAAACTTAAGAACTTCACCTGGCAGGAATGTTCCTCTTAATTTACTTTTTATAATATCAATCAAAATTTAAATTTCTTCAAATGACATGTTTCAAGCTGATGACCCAGTTGGCCACAGCCTTGCTTTTCCAGGGTATTTTTATAGTTTAAACTAAGCAGAAAAAAAACAAATATAACTAAACATGTAACAAAAAAAGATCTACTAGCTAACTGTAGCTCGCATGAAGGTAATAAACATCACTTAGTCCGGCATATGTTGTCACTCACCCGCCCGCAATGACGCCCGTCTGCATGGAGCGCAGTCCAAACCTCTTCTCTATGGTGGTGATCACCACGTTCACGAACCCGTTCACCACCATTCCTGCCAATAAACGTGGTGCGTTATTACTCGTTCAACACCATTCCTGCCAATAAACGTGGTGCGTCATTACTCGTTCAACACCATTCCTGCCAATAAACGTGGTGCGTCATTACTCGTTCAACACCATTCCTGCCAATAAACGTGGTGCGTCATTACTCGCTCAACACCATTCCTGCCAATAAACGTGGTGCGTCATTACTCGTTCAACACCATTCCTGCCAATAAACGTGGTGCGTCATTACTCGTTCAACACCATTCCTGCCAATAAACGTGGTGCGTCATTACTCGTTCAACACCATTCCTGATAATAAACGTGGTGCGTCATTACTCGTTCAACACCATTCCTGCCAATAAACGTGGTGCGTCATTACTCGTTCAACACCATTCCTGCCAATAAACGTGGTGCGTCATTACTCGATCAAAATTAAAGTCATTTTAATAATTTGAAAAAATAAAATATTTTTTTTAATTGTTCGAAGTATAGTTCAAATATTATTCTACATACAATAGCTTGCCAAATTATGTTAATCTTTGATGTGTTCGGACACATAAGGGTGAATAATTTTGTGGCAGATACAACATCTCCCCTGGAGAAGAGCCCAGAAGGGTGCCCGCTGACGGAGCCGCGGCAGTATGCTGGCGCATTCCCGTGGCACCTTCGACAGGCGGAAGAGATGGAACACCATTGGAGGTTTTAGTGGGTAGTCAGTATAGCTGTGAGTCCCACATAAACGCTAGGCTAAACCGGTTCTACCGCGGGTTGCGTAAAAGCATTTACCTAATAAAAAAAAAAGTTAAGTTAATATGACAATTCGACAGAGGGTTTTGTATTTCACTGTGCTAGAAGTGAGTAATTAAGCTAAAGAGATTCTGAAAAGGGAGATATACACTAATATCAAGAGAAACATTGTGTCCTCCAACACGCGACTGGAGTTTACTCCTTAAGAGCGAACATGATTCTGATTCTGACAGGAAAGGACAGATACGTAACCGTCGTAAGAGCGTTTTATTTGACGCAGAGCGGTTTTACTCATCATTTTTTTTTCAATCCATAAACGTATATCGTTCTTAAAGGAATAAACTCAAAAAATGTTGGCTACTAATTACCTATATTATAACCTAGAATTTTTTAATATTTATTTTATACCGTACCATGCCTTTGCATGACTACCGACGTTCATGCGTTTGGCCTCCTTACCCCCTCCCCCCTTGGGGGTTTCTTATCCTAGACGATAATACGTAGTGACTCCCATTGTCTGCAGAAACACTACTAAACAGTTGTTCGCCCTACATATTGCTGTAAAGTTCCCAAATATACACTATGAAATTTCACAAAAGCTAAAAAAAAACCGTATATGCAATAGTATGAAAGAGGTTTGGCCTCCTGTTCACCGGGATCCTATCCTCAGATCATGACTTGGTGACCATGGGACCACCTCGGGAGTTCTCAGGCCCTTCCAAATAAAAATAAAGTATTTTGAATCGGACCAGAACTGATGACGCAATTGCGTAACACATAAAAAATACAAAAACAAACATACAGATGAATTGAAAACCAGCTCCAGCCGGTTAAAAAGTTACAACAGCTCTTTAATTATGTTTATGCTTTGATTCATTGTGAGGGTGTGAATAGTTTTTAAATAAACATTTTAAGAGGTAGGTTTGTAAGAGGTAGTGCCAAGCTGCGTTGCAGCGGAGCCGGGCCGGCAGGACCGTGGGGTACTTCTCGCTCACTTTATACCGTCGTACAGTGACCTACGGCAACGCATCGACATGTTACTGACCCACTATGAAATGATACTCGAAATAAAAATTAAAATAAATAGTCATTATTCGTGGGCGTCGGTAGTCGTAGAAAGGCACCGATTGCTCGCCTGTCCCCTAATACTATTAAAAATATAAAAAAAACATTACTTCAACTTTACCTCGCACTTTAGTTACATGAGTTGCGAGTTGAAGGCTCCTGTAGTTTTCTGTTGAAATATTCAGTCACAACACAACTCAGTCGCAAACAATTTAATTAAAACAGAGCTGACGCGAACGCATCTGAATATTCTAAAATCAAGCGAATCGATTGTCCACGAGCCATTCAACAAAAATACACTGGCCTATTAAAATTTCACATACGGACGGACAGACACCGGAATATATTGGCACTCGCGTGCACGGGACGATAGGTTCATACGAATGCGATTTCATTGGATTTACTTCACTGGCTCATCGACCAAGGATAGCCTCGGACGCTTAATGACATCCCTTACGTATGTATGTTAAAAACATATATATATCGGTCAAAACACAACCTTACTTCTTGTCTCTAGATACTCAGATAGAGATTTACAAAGCTGCTCCGCAGTGTATAATACAAAATTACGATAAAATTTTATTTAATTTTAATTCAATTACAGTCAAATCAAATCAAATTTATTTAAAAACATGTAAAACTTTACAATATTTTCCAATGTCTCTCAAACTAAGCTAAGCTTGTATCTTGGGTATCAATAGTATACATTTAGATTTTATTTAAATAGTATACAGTTGAATATATTGTACCAAAAAATGTCAAATAATTTGTTGGAAGCCACCGCTACGAATCTGGAAGTCTCTGATCTGCCACACGGAGTACGTGAGGACGGATCGTGTAAGATCAGTGGTTACAAATATGCATTCACTGCTATGTTATGTGACGGTCTAATGAGGCGGCACTTCCGTGGTCATTCAATATCTTAATACATAAACTTACTTACCAATTATTTAATTTTCTATTGGAATATAATTTGTATGTTTAATTGTTTTTTGTCCTGGGGGGGGCCCCGAAGGGCGTATCATGTGGGGGACACGCTTTTGAACCGTATACGCGTTAAATCCGCATAAGTGCTTTAGGTCGCCCAGGTATTGATGTACCACGGATTTATCAGCAACTTGACATCTCGGCGACTGGCCTGAACCCCTTCTACAAGGGGGCTGGCCAATCTTTTTTGTTGACGCGGGGAAACGCCTTTATGTGCCATCAATAGCTGGGAGTCCAGTGTTCTGTGGGGCTTGTGGGGTGTGTACACTGCCGGATACCCAGAAAGAGCCATAAGTGCCTCCACTTCTTCTTTTCTGGCTTCCTGTCTGGCCCACCCGCCGACCTCCTTCTGGGATACGATTATCTCACTTGTTTCAGAATGAGGCCATAAAAAATCGAAGACTAACTTAATTAGATATACCACACAAAAAAGTTTTTCGAGCAATGGTGTGAGTGTATGTTTCTATGTTCCATTTTTCACGGTTCCCTGGGTCGTACTATTTGCCACAGTTCCCTGGGTCGTATCTATCTGCCACAGTTCCCTAGGTCGTATTTATTTGCGACAGTTCCCTAGGTCGTATTTATTTGCCATAGTTCCCTAGGCCGTGAACATCCGCATAATTACTACGCTGTTGGGTTACCCGCCTTTCTTCGTCCTCTCCAATGGGCCATTGGCTACTCACAAACTGCGATACCGAAAATGTCACTTTACGACGGTATCATGTGAGCGAGGGATCCCCGGTGGTGTCGGCCCAAGTCCGACGCAATGCAATATGGGTTTCTTATACGCCAATAAGGGAATTAACCTCTACATGATTATAAAGGCCGGACTTTAACGGTCATATCGCCCTACTATTGTATTTACGTTGTAGTAGGCTACTGAATATTTTTTACACAAAAAGTGCACGTTCTCGTTTTAAACACGTGTTCTTTACAGGAATGTAATGTTACTTTGTCCCTCCATAAAGCAAATCTATTCTTAATTTAAAAACTAAAAGCTTTCGTATACCAACAAGCACAGCGGTAATGCATAAAATTCTTTGGAAGAAAAATTATATTAACAGAAAGGTGAAGTACGTTAGATCAACTTATGGTTAAAACAGAATAAATAGTACATTTTACCGGTCGGTAGGAATCTGAATGATTTTTTGCGTTTTATATGATCCCGGCCGCCTGTTTCATTCCTCGAGGAGAAAACTAAAGGGTTCGCGTCTCCGCTGTCCCGTTTGAGGGGGAGGCAAGAAGGGCAACGCATCTAATAACAATTACGCGGATGCTGGATGTCATCCAGTCGTTTATATTTAAAAATAAAGTGGTTCTCAAACTTTTTAGTTTGTAGGTAAATTTAATTCCGAGAAATAAATGAATGTCTTTCTACACAATTCCAATTACCTGAACCATACTAAATCATTTCAGATTCGTGCCAATCACAGTACGGAACCCTTGGCTCCTTTTTTAATTCGAGCCCTGTCATTAATATTCAATTTATTACACTGAATGAAACGGTTTGGCGCAAATGGCGGGCTTAAACTGTCAAAGAGCCCCGGTCTGAATGCGCCGAGGACATGCCCAGTCACGCGCCAAATATTATTAAGGACCGGCCCACACTGACATATTACACTCATATTTTAGACTTCTTTCCTTGAGGATTTTGTCGCAGTGTCGCTTTTCACATTTTTAAGTCTTCATCGCTGTTAATTCCTTTCGTTCGGTCACGTGTAAAGATGGAAAGTTGAGAATAAAGTGCCAACACTTCTCACAGGCCAAGAATATGGCATCGGGACTCTTATCTTCCATTCGGACACCAAGACCGAAGACATCGAATACACGTCATGAGGATGTTGTAATGAGTGTCGACTTATAACTACGTTAATTCCGTGTTAAGCATCGTAAGGCGAAGAAAGGAGGTCCTCAAATAACACTTCCTAAATGCCGTCTGCCACAGGTCTGGGATGTCACGTGTGTCCGAACCTTTACGCTTATAAAATATAAAAGGTTCCGCGTTGTCAATGGCGCAGTGATGGATCGGACATTTGAAATTTCTAAATTCACCATGACGACGATGACTCGCGAGTCGAGTTTTCAATTGCCAATTTTAGCAGCTGAGATGTAGCAGTATACAGTTGCATTATCGCCTCCTTCAGTTTTCTTTTAAGGCCCTCTTTTAATTTATTTTTGTTCTATGTTTAAGGGGGCGGTTGACACTGTTTTAATTTTTTTATGAAATAGTCTACATGAACTAATTTTTATCAAATTAGCCGATAGACACATACCTTTTCTCTAAATTTCAATCTTGAAATTTCTCCAAATTGCAATGAATTGCATTGAATAAGAAAAAAACAATTTGGCTTAAAGCCAAACATTTGTGGTTGGCTATACCAACTAATTTTTATATACTAATAATAAACAGCTGAAGAGTTTGTTTCTTTGAACGCGCCTAGCCCCAGAAATACTGGTAAGCTTAAAAAAAAATCCGTGTTAAATACATCATTTATCGAGGACGGCGATAGGAAAAAAAAACAATAGTAATAAAACAACTATAAATAATTACTGTTATGTATATATGTAGTTGTGTGCGAGTGTGGGTGTACGTGTGCTTGCGTGAGTGTGTATGAGAAGAGGAAAAACTACGGATCAAACATTGTCCCGGGACCAGTCCCTGGCTGGTACAGACTCTTAGAAAAGCAAGAAGAGCTCAAACACGTCCACAAATGTATTGTAAAGCAAGGGAAGAAACGAGCCGTAGAATTTAAATCTATTTCTAAAAACGTTAAGTGACACCTCACCATGTTAGCCGATAGACCATGTCACCCAAAACCGGACTAATTGGCACACGGCCATTACTTTTGTTTTGGGAAATTGATGGATGGACCTCCGAGCTTTACAAAACTGGCGGAAAACGAGGGATTAGATCATGTACATGCTACATGTACCTGAATGTATGATTGAAGTAGTATCATACATTTTCGCTCCGTACAAACATTGGAAAGGTGAAAGTGTATGTATGAATGTTTGTTCCTTCGTAGTATTTTTGTAACTTTATGACGTAATTACTGAACGCATCTGTATCTAATTTCGCACGAATGACAATCTGGAATTACAAATTCCCCAGTCTTATCTCATATTATTATCTTATATATACTATATTATCTTATTATGTATAATAGATGTGAAATCTAACAGTAAAGGAATTTTAAAGTTGGTCCTGCTGTTTTGGAGTCTATTCAGTTCAAATAAAAGGAGAACCAAATATTTCTTCTTTATAATATTAGTATAGATTCGAAAGTTTGTAAGTAAAGATTACTCTTCTGCGAAGTAAATGTTTAAATGCCACCCAGACCTCCTAGCAAGTTAGTAAGCGAGGTGAGTGGTATCCACTGCTGCGTTAAATTTCGCGGCAATTCAGTTGGGAGCGCGGGTTTGAGTCCCGGGATGACGCCCATGCTCATTAGCAAGCGTTCGCACTCCGGTACACTTCAATTATTCGGTCTTGCAAGACGTAAAAGGCTGCTGTTTGAAGGTTCACGGATGTTTGATTCAGATGAAATAAAATGTTATTATTCGGAATAAAAAGTACTTTTCGAACGTTATTAATAAAATCTACCACTGGTTAGATCTGAGATCGAAGCTTTCTATAGCAAGTCGTGTACGTCGCACGCTCCTCACCCGATATCCTGAACAACGGTCCACATGCAAGCCTGACACGACATTTGTTAGAGATGAGTTGAGTGAGATTAGTCTGATTCTTGTACAGCTTAAGAGGCGAAAGGCTCCGGTGAAGGACGGAATTACCTTCGAGCTTCTTAGGACAGGAGGCGAACCATTTGTTAGGAGAGCAAAAAAAAAAAGATTTTAATTTAGTTCTTCAGCAGCGCGTACTTCCCAAGACATGGCGTGGGTGTGATGTTGTTTTGTGTTTTAAAAAAAGTGACAAATCACTTCTTCAAGAGTTATGACGAATTTTCTCACCTCAATACTTGACAAATTCCAGCGACCGGAGCAGACTGGGTCTCGCAGAGTATTTAACACCATGAAACATATTTTCACCATGTACAAAAGACACATGAGTACAATCAGCCGCTGTGCCTTGCCTGAGGCTACGAAAAAGTTTTATACTCTGTGGAAACCTGGGCTGTTCTGGAAGCTTTACAGCGTACAGCGTAGAGTATTCAGGTCTACTGGCAATACGTCGAAGTACTGAGTGCATTATATAACATTGATTTTATGTTCGTGCTGATTTCGGTAGGTCAAACGTGGCCAATTGCATCGAGAAGTGCGACAGGGGGACGTCATTTCCCCGAAGCTTGGAGGACGTCTTAAAGACTTTAAACTGGGCAGAATACGGCATAAATGTTAACGGCGAGTGCCTCTCACATCGTTCTTCTGCCGACGATATCGCCGTGTTGGCCAAATCGTTGGGGAGCTCGCACGGAATGTTGCACTGACTAGATGAATCCTCCCGGCGTATTGGCCTTAGGATTAACTTGAATAAGACGGAGGTCATGTTCAACGAACACGTTCTCCCTAGGCTGGTCAACGTCGATGGTGCTATTCTCGTAGTCGTAGACGAATATGTCTACCTCGGTCACCTATTGCAATTACGTAGACATAACTTCGTGAAGGAAGCCGATAGAAGGATTACTTGGATTGGTTATACCGCAGAGCTTGAAAAAAGTCGTCAACCAGTGCGTTCTACCCGTGATGAACTAAGGGGCCGAAACAAGGCCTATTAATTTAGTACTGGTTCGCATGTTTGAGCTATGTTGGATGTTTCTTTGTCAGATATAATTCGCAACGGTGGGAGCGCTCGCATACACATCGAGTGCACACGTCTTGATGACGTGCGAAGTATTCTAAAAAGGCTCGAAGTCAATGAATAACTTTAATAATTTAATTTATTCCTTTTTCTATTGTGTTATTGTGTAGTTATATGTTGTTATTTTGTTTTTTTTTTATGTGCCTGCCTGTAGCCTGTTGGGATGCATTAGCCAACTGTAATGTCCCTTCTAGCATGTTCAATTGAACAATATGGAAATAAACAATAGTCAAATAACCAGTTAATAAACGAAACGTAACTTAACGTTTGTTGTCTCTCTCTCTCGTCGCTCTTGGCACACAGCCACTAGCTTACCTATTCTCCAAGTTAAGCGGGCGTAGATAAGTTTTACTTCAAATATGTTGCAGATTATCAACAGTGCCAAAAATTAATTCCAAATCCGTTCAGTGCTTTTTGCATAAAGGAATAAAAAACATATGTGCAAAGTTTCGTATCTAGATTATTGCTAGGAATAGCAGAAACATTCCAGTACTCAATGTTAAATGAAATAAGCTAAAGTCACATGTTAAGACATTTTAAAGATAATTTGTTTTTAAACGCTGAAGAAGTTGTTAATATTTCTGTTTAGAGTAAAAATAACAGTCTAGAAATTTCTCTTGACAGGATGTCATTTATAAATGAAAGTATGGTTGCCGGCGACTCGGCGTGCGTTCGACACTTTATATTGCTTGCCATCGGAAACTAAAAACTTTATACTACGTAGCAACTCGCCTAATGCCTCTGGTTGCATATAGTTAAGTAAGATGCATATCGACTAAAACTTGGACTATTCCACTGGTCCTATAGGAGCTGAAAAGGAAGTGGATTGTCAAAGCGCCACGGCTTTTTATATGTCATCGAAAAAAAAAATACAAACGTATGAAAAATGACACCACCTACATTATTTTCAAATATTGATGATATTTTTTTATAAAGAAAGTTAGTGTCTTTACTGCAAGGTAGACTAATCGGCGATCGCTCTTCGTCCATCGCTTCACCATCATCAGCAGCTTTTTTTATGAGATAGGAAAAAAACGAGCAAGCGATTAGGGACATCCGTAAAACTATGCAATGATGTTTAAGTATGCTCTTTTCTCGAGGACGTCACATTGGCCACTATAATATATTTCCTCAACCCCTAACGTCATCACAAGTAAACTGCAGGTTTCCTCCCCATAAACCGACGATAAAATTAATCCAATTCAGCAACTGAGCACTCGGCTACCCCCTCGTGTAGCGACCGGCAGCTCCGGCGGATTCTTCGGTTCGTTGGCTTTCATTACTTGCTGCTCTCGTTCGCGGGACTATTCCCGTATTAGATTCGCACTTGACGTATAATACTGGATAGTTTTTGCAGATAATTTTTCTAAGATTTCTCAACTTAACTGTAATTTCTACGGGAGTAAAAAGCGGGCAGATTTTCCTGATGTATAATACCACCGACGCTGAATTATTGTTTATATTTTACCACGGCGGTGTCATTTGAGCGAGAGGTACTTCTCCGATCGTGCCGGCCCAAATCGGCTGCATGAAAGTACTTACTAGAGAGGTACGTAACCGCCGTCCCATATCACCATATTCCCCCACGGGGCATCCAGACTGTCACGTACTGCACAAAGAGCGACAACATAGCCGTTACTCGAACAATAAGCTATTAATAAATAGTTTCATAATGCGGCAATGGTAAACCTTCAAGACAACAGGTATTTTAGCTTATTGTAAATATATAGTAGCAACAGACAATAGAGCAAAAATGACATCGCTCAATATAAAAAGTAGAATTTCATATGACGTATGATAATCATATACAATGTAGGAAACCGTTATAAACAAAACAAACCCGTATATATCTTAAACTTGTTTTATACTTATAAGTTCAACAATGTCTAAATTTCTAATCAAGTTTTAATCTTTTCTAGATACGTATATAAAATAAAAATATAGTTATGTTATTCCTATTATTGGCTTTCATTTGCAAAATATCTAATTTTTGTAATTCTTCTACTTGTGCTTTATTTTCTCTTCATAAGCTATATACGCATCTGCACGCCAACTGTCTGATGAGGTGGCCGAGTGCGACACACATACGTGTACATACGTACAAGGTCTGTCAGGTTTATTAACAATTTTAACATTTCTCTCGTTCATCCACACTTAGCCATTTAAAACAATAATTAGTAATATCATATGCCTGGTCGTGAGGAGTAAAAGTGCAGTTAGTAGCAGTAGCTTTTATAAAAACAATTGCCACACGAAGTAGTAGAAGATATTTTCACAGGAAATGCGGTATGATTTTGATTTCAAATTTGAGAAATTTGCTTTAATCTAAAAGTTTAATCAACAAAAGCGTCGTGTTATTCATGTCAAGTTTGTGTTGCAAGTTTTACAAAAAATTACCCATTTGCATTCACTGATACATACATACGTGCACTTTATATAATAATACCATAACGTGTGTCTACAAAGTGTCATACATCGATGGCAGGTCGTGTACCTGTTAACAGTTGAGAGTTCCGTAATACGGCATTATGGGGTTTCTGTTAAACAACCCATGAGTTATGTTATACGTTGGCAAATCAGGATAAGATAAAAATTACAATATGTATAAAACGTGTGTTGTGAAGGAAAACAAACAGTCGGAGTCATTATGACTGCCGATACTCATTAACATACACACAAGAATATACTGATGCGCTCTACTATTTTATCCCCTCACCAATGAGCCACCGCACTAGAGAAGCCGTCACTGCGAGGATCCCGTGGTGTTCCGTGTAGGTCGGGCGAGTTCGCGCCAGCGCAAGTCAGCGACAATGCATTAACTGCACTATAACTCAGTAGTCATAACAATGTATACATACATATAATAATGTGTAGGCAAATAATTATGTACTACTAGCGATCCGCCCCAGTTTTATTAAACGTCCCTCAGGAATCGCTCTATTCAAAGTTTTTAGGACTTTGTTTTAAAATGTGTATGGATAGGATTTTGTCTCTTCGAAAACGTATTTCCCGATATCGCAATGTTGCAGCGTGCAACCGCAACAGGTGCTGGTGGTGATGAAAATGAAAGATAAACAAAAGCAATGACCTGCTCTGATAATTAATTATATTAATTGATTAAAATTAAATATTCGTATTGACAGAGAAATTTCACTCGCATTATCAAGATAAACGAAACCTGGTACGTAACAGATGACAAGTAGTTGACGCTGTATCACGGAACACAGGAATCTATGTACATACATTCAAAAGCGGTGTTCGAAAACGCTACACACCCTCAGATATAGTCGGATAATAATATTTGATTACTTTAAATAGCTTGTGACATTAGAACAACTGTCAGCTCAGTTTCTCCCCGACGGTGGCTGCTGTAAAGCGCCTGAACCATCGGGCCCGAACTAAATAAAAAGTAGTTTCGTTGTAATCGGAACTGCTGCACAAACTTAGCCGTCGCGAGTTTGCTCGTTAAAATATCGACAATCAATTAAAAGTATAAATTGTTATCGAAACCCAAGTCGCTGGACCGCTGCTGTGCCAACCAACTGCTAGCGCCATTTGTGTGCTGTTTTAAAACCGCAGTTTTAAAATTGTAAACATAACTTTAAATTAAACACTAACAAGCCGACCCGGCTTTGCACGGTCCCTTTTTTATAGTAAGTAATAAAATATACATTCGTTCAATCAGATCATACTCGTACATGTTTCTGTTACATGTTTATTGTGAAATAATTGGTGGTGGTGTCAAGAGTCTTCGCCACGGGCGTGTCTGTATGAAGTGAGTAATGAATGTGGAGGAGACATGGCGGTAGGTAAGGATCATGATGTATGTCATTCCGTTCTCTCTGCCCACCCCATTAGGGAGCTGGCGTGAAGATGTGTTGTTGTTGTGAAATAATTGACTCGTGCTTGTCTTTAGAATTTATATATCAAATTGAAGTTGATATAACGCGCCCTCCTATGGCATTCGTCTACGCAGCGCGCATGAGGTAATCACCAGGCACACATCGGGAGACTCCAAGTGGAGACGAGATTCTGATCCGGCCTCATGCTCCATCCATCTGCTGTCAAATTTAGTAATCCAACGGATTCAGGTCTGAATTGGAGGAGGAAATATTCTAAGTAGTGTGTGTAAACACGAGTTTACTCGCTATTTCCTCATTCTCCTATTCCGACTGGACGACAATCCGACATGGCCGAAGAGAAATCAGGTGCAGGAGACAGAGTAATTGGCATTGCCATACTGCATTACAGCCAAATGTGGCTAGAGCGACAGCTATGCTGTCGTGTTTCGTGTAGTGTTCCTTATGTACCAGTAAATCATAGCGGAAGAAGGTCAACGCCACTCTATGTAGAAGTATATGGGCGCCGTCTTAGAAATTGAGAAGTCCCAATAACAATTTGTGGTCTGATCCGAGACTCGAACCCGGGACTTCACGTAAGTAATCAAGCGGTAGCCGACCGCCAGGCTGCGAGACAGTGTACATGCTATATATATATATATATATATATATATATATATATATAAAGTCTGCTACGTATATAAAAGTCTCGTGTCACAATGTTGGTAGTTACTTTAACTCTTCCGAAATGACTTTATCGATTTTTACCAAATTTTATATGCATATTAAGGTCTGAGAATCGACTGCTATCTAATTTTATACCCCTAAGTGATAAGGGTTGTTCACCTAACCCGAAAGAAAACAACGTTTGCCGGGTCCGCTAGCAATAAATGAAAAATGTGTTTACCGGATGACTGCACGTATCGATGCTGAGGCGAGTTCCTCCTCTATGAGTTTCATGTACACGACGCTGAGGGTGTGAAGTACCATATATTATTAACATCTCTAACAAACCTGAGACCGGATTACCTCGTTTAATAATTCGCATGTTAATTACAACTTCCGCGTGTCAATTTGCACACGTTAATTAATTCGGCACCTCGGCGGAGGATTAATTTAAAAAGTCGATGTCAGGGTTACACAATACCCCCGTCTGCTGTGGCGACAGGTTAAAAATTACAAAAATTTCATTATACAGTGTGGTAAACTTTGTAGGAAGGTGTTGTTAGCGCGAGTCACCTGAAACATGGGGTTTTTCATCATTTAAAGTTATACTAATTTAATAAAGTTGGAAAGTTTGTTTGGTTGTTTGATCAGTTAATGAAAACTGTACCGAACATTCTCATGTTCGGTACAGACTTTCTGTTATGATTTTTGTTTTTTTTTTTGTTTAGATAACCCTCCATTCATTCAAAATTGTTTGTATTCGAAGTCTAGTTCGAAGCAAGGTTATCTTAAAGGTGTTTCATATTTTAAGAATATTGAATAACGACTAAAATATGGCACTTATTTTTCTATAGTTTCTAATAACTAACTTTTGTGATAAAAGAATGGAAACAACACTGTGCTTCGTTTTATCCCCTACCCATTTTACTCTCGTTATTAAAGTGTATTATTCATGTAACCATCCCGGCCACTCGGTGACTTATCTCCGTACAACAGGTGCGCTACGGAACCCATTCAACTTTGCATCTACCCTCGCTTCTATAAAACTTCGTAAACACTTTGTAAGCTCTGTTACAAGTTTGTATTATGTGGTAAAGCTAGCAAATTATATAGTAGCGCCGTGTGTTTATCTATTCTAGAGCATACGAAGTATGATAAAGTCGACATCTGAACTAATGTAATTACGCGTCTTTGTCTATTCTTTTTGAATTTCGTTCGTTAAACGTAAGGGACTACATTAGGTACCTCTCGCGATTTGTGACTTCCCGGCGGCTCATTGGTGGAGAAGAGGAATAAAGGGCAACGCAGCTGCAAAACAATTCTCCGGATGTCTGTTGGGGACAGGTAGTCATTAAAAAAAACTGGCCCGCCCGTTTGTCCTTGTACTATTAAAACTTTACAATTTCAAATTTGAGTGTCTAGGACCAGCGTACAGCGGTGGATGTACCGATGTGCGTTCTTGGTTAAGCCGAGTGAGCCCGCGTCGGACACACTGGTTCTCTTACGTACAAAGATTTTCATGCAGAGAAGTAATTCTTTCAAAGTAAACTGTATCATTAAATATACAAAGAGCTTAATTAAATCTCGAGATCAACATACTCGTAGCTGCGAACAATCGTATCTAATGTTTTATCTACAAAGATAACTACAGCGAGCGCACCATAAGTCAGAGATTACGGCAATAAATGTAACAATACTTCATTTGTACCCAAAAATCCTTGGAACCTTCGGGACTAAAGCCTACTGATTTAAAGTGCAAAGAAAATATCTAAGAGCATAGGAATTATATCCTGTTGGACGACTAAAATTATGACAATAATAATATTTTAATGGATTTTATCGCGGTTTTTTTTTAGTTTTTACCAGGCCCGATCTTTCAGATGCTGTACAGAAGCTGTGCTCCATCTGTCACACGAGTAAATATTTTTTTTATTACGGAGACTGACGAGAAACTGCAGCCATTCAGTGACTACCGACGACCACTAATATCCACATATGCAGACGCGTTGCGCTCCTTCACCGCGCCTGCCCCAACAGGCCACCGGCGTCTCACAAAACCACTTTTAATCCGTGTAATAAAGCATGGTGCATGCGAGAGGTAGCCCGACCCAACTCCAATGCAGCATGGTACTACCTCTTACTAACTCATTCACGTCGTCGTAGGACACCCACAGCCTGGCGGATACACATGTGTATATGTATTATGTTACAAATTATTTAAGTGTAATAATTTGTAGAGTCAAGAAATTGAAAGTTTCGCCAAAAAGTTTGCGTACTAAAGCTTGCCATACATGTACCCAGTTTACCGAACAGAGCCCGAGCGCCAGCAATGTCTGTAAGACATGCAATATCATGTGTGGGGTGAATAGGTACCCGCGCAGGCGCCCCGTGAAGGCGCAGGTGGCCGCAGCTCTGGCTGTACCTACCCCGTACGGTATAACTGTGCGTGTGGTGGATATAAGACAGTCTTACCTGTGTCGCCCGGAACGGTCGTACCTCATTAACATTAACTAACTTTTGCATTGAGCGAGAATGCAATTTTAGAGACGCGTAACATCCAAAACTCATCTACAGCTCCAAGCTCTACTCTCCATTACTTAAGCAAATCCATTAGCGTCAGGCTGTCGACTCACAAGTAGACGCAGATGAGGCTGAGTGTCAAAACGTCCGTGACACAATGCGCCGGATGTGGTCCCGATCTAACGCGCCACTTCCGGCTCGTGGCCACTGTAAACAGCCGCTTCGACCCCGAGGGGGCTCCTAGACTTTGAGATTTCCGCTTGTTTGTATGAGTATTGAGCATTCATTAACCACATTACATTTCACCACATTTGACCGCTATTGTACATTAGCTGTGATAACACATTAACATCCGCATTTATGCGGGCTCAGGATCCGTTCATTTTTGAAGTGGAACTTCTTTACGCACGCTTAAGTTAACCGGTGAAGACTTAACGAAAACAATTGATAGAATCACATTTATCTCATAGATTACAATATACTGTCGTAACTAATTTAAATGATATGACGCTTAGAGAAGCTCTCATTTTATCTGAAGCGAGATCTTTAGCATATGGTGTGCCAGAGTAGTGTATTAGATCTATTACTGTTTTCGATATATCTAAATGATCTTCCTAGTTGCGTAGACAAACGCATGACCCCTTTTTGCAGATGACAATACAGTAACAATAGCATGTAAGAATTTTTGTAATTATGAATATGACATTAATAACACATTGACAGCGATAATTCTATGGCTTGACAACAACAACCTCAAAATTAACTTAAATAAAATTTAAATGGTAATTTTAGCCAACGACAGACTAACCCGCCACTACAAATAAAATATGATGATATCTATCTAGAAAATGTTGAGACAATTAAATTTTTAGGGTTGATTGTTGATTGTAAACTTTAGATTAGTTGACTGGAAACAGCATGTTAATGATTTGTGTAAAAAATAAGTAGATGTGCGTTTGCTCTCTCGAGGCTTGTACCGATGTTAAATATCGATGCTATAATCATGGCTTATCATGGCATGGTCGCATCACTCCTACGATATGGAATCATATTTTGGGGAAACTCGACAGATGGTGGAGCCGTCTTCCAAATGCAAAAACGTTGTACACGGTCGATGTTCAGGTTAGGTTATTTATTGAGTACAAAATCCTATCACTTACGTCTCTATACATATATGAATGTTCCTTGTTTGTTCGCGATAATCCAAATCTACTTCCTACGAAAGCAAAGATAGTAAGTAGTACGTAAACGACGAGACGACACTAAAGTCTATATGGATAATTTCAAGACTACTCTACTTTCCAAGAGTGTAACCTGTCAGTATAAGGCAATCGAGTAAGGACATGAATGCATTTAAAAGCAGGCTTAAATTTTTATTGATAAAAAAATGAATCTATAATGTTTCTGATTTTTTTAATGCCAACTTACTTTAAATCTCATTACTGTCGCATAATTAATAGTTTTTATATTATTTGATAATATTAACGACATAAAATATATATACATATCTCTACAAGTATAAACATATCTCTTTTTTAAATTCAAATTAACTAAATAATTTCATTACTTCTATGGTTGACAAGAATCTTTAAAATTGACAAACATAATAAGATTTTACAATAAATATTTGCATGCTAATAATTATACTAGCGAACTATGACGATATTGTATAAAAAATTCAACAACTTCTGTAGTCTCATTTCTGGAAAATAAAAATACTTATTACCTAAAAAACGAGGCCAATGGACGCTCAGAGGGAGATGTAAATTGGTGAAGGTGGAGCGGTTCCTGATATTACTGCAGGGGCATTAGCGATAGCTGCGAAGACATATTTTGTTGATCACTTTTCTTTACTTATATGTAGCGATGTTTCCTATGACTAAAGAAGTTTTACTTCTCTGTTACTAGTTGTGTGCTCTAAAGCACACACGTACTTTTTTCGGATTGTAAAGTTATTTCCATGTTGTTTTATTTTCTTGTTACCTATTAACTGTGCCAAATTTCAATCAAATTCCTTCAGTTGTTTCTACGTGACAGAATTCCAAAGGTCAGGTAGGAGGTAGTGTCATGCTGCATTGCAGCCGAACTATGTCGGCGCAACCACTCGCCCACAGGACACCGCCGCAAAGTGACAGCTGTGTTGTCGCTATCGTGCGGTTTGTGAAGAGCCGGTGGCCCAAGGACAGGAAGAGGACAACGCATCTGCATGACAACAATAATGCGAATGTGTACGGGCGTCGGCAGTCGTTAAACTGCTCCGACTATACGTTTGCCCCCTTATACTATGCTATAAAATAAACAAATTGTCGCATTTTTTTTAAGTAATAGGATTCTAGTAAGAGGAGGTGACATATGACGGTCGATGTGTTTTTGAAATAGTTACCCATTGCGCGTACCCACGTCGCCACGTGTGAGTAACATTATTGGCTACCTCATTATAAGCTTGCGGCAATGAATGTAAATTCACCAGCCCGCGGTAATAAACAATTGTAAGGTCTGCGCTCAAAGCGTTCCTATGCTGAGCTATATTACAGTTATCTATAGCTATATTACCATGCATGTGGACAGCAGAAAAATAGTCTAGAAAACCTAACCTAACCTATCGCTCTTTCCAAAGATTTACGAATGATGATTCTTATAAACAGTACAATGTAATGCCTCTTCGTGACAGAAGATCTCTGCTAGAGCAAGTGTTCTTACAAAAAGTGTGTAACGGAGCTAACTGAACTGTTCCTCAGACTGTGTACACCTTCCATCGGCACCGCGCATACGTCTCTGTTTTATGTTTCGAGTACACACACATACTATTGTAAAAATTCCATAGTATGTCGAATACAGAATAGCTTCAACAAACAATAGAACTCAGTGGACTTATTTAAAGTTAACGAAATAAATTTAAAAAAATAAGTCACAGAGATAATTATACAGAAATACGAATAATTTGTTAATGAATATGTGTATACACATACACTCAAATCTATTCGCACGCATTAACACACAGTCACGCACACATACTCACACACACACACACACGCACGCACACACGCACGCACGCACGCACGCACGCACTCACACACTTTCCACACACACACTGACCCCAAGGTACTCCATACTCTCCTCTCGGTCTCATTAGCAGTTATAGTAAATCCGTAATTGGATGTTTGTTTAATAATTAAGTAAGGACATTGTATTTAGTCTTAAGGTCTGTGGATTTAGTAATTAACAAAAAAAAATGATCATATAGTTATTTCATTTTGATACTGATAACAGATGCTTATTTTATATTTAGTAAGCAATGACACTCTAACATAAATCTGTAAGTAACCATTAAAACACAATCTTTCAAGTCGATAAGTAATTAAAAGAAACTGGCTGCGTTCGTTGTTAAAGCTAATACATCTGAAAATAATAAAAATAAGACAAGTTAGTAGTCATTTTTATAGTCGGGACTTAAATTAAACGCAAAATGGAACCTAATTGCTGTCATTCTTGATTTCTTTTTTTAGTTTTCAAGTAAGACTGTCGTTCGCCATCAAGCGATCAGTCTTATTTCAAAATATTTTGTAAACAATGCAATATTTTACACTTCAACTATTTTTATTACTGAAATAAAGTTATATTGTGAAATATTATATTGTGAAAATTTATATATCGTGTTATTTTATATAATAGAACATAGAATTCCAAAATCTGTCATCTTGCCCGATTGACATAATTAACCGATTTGGCATAGCACGACCTCTTAATGAAGGAAGATAATTGAGCGATATCTTTAATTTTTACAGCCCGTCGTGTGGCCCCGCCCTAACGCTATCGTTGCTCCACCGTGCAGCCACGTTTAATTTTATAAGCCCATGATTTGTAGGGCGGGCGGGAATTTAATTTTTGCCTTATTGCTAAGTAACGTATTTTGTTGTACTCCCCGTTATTTATTGTGCAAAAATATTGCACATTTAATGCAATAAGGGGAAATGTTGTGTACGTTATATCGTTTTAAACGTCTTATTATTGTTTCTGGTTATAACTTTGGGGATAATATTTATCAGATAATGAATAGCTATAATAAATAAAGATTTATTGTAAATTGTAATTGTTCATAATATCAGCTGCGGCCACGGTTTCGCCCGCGTATGTTTGGGATGCGGTTAATAAATAAATGAGTGTTTATTTCGGACTAGATCAGTATAATTTGTTAGTAACATCATTGCCATAACTTAATCACTAAATTAAAAAATTAAATTAAAATATTTTAGAACAGGAGTAATTCGTTGATATGTTTAATGCTTCCCCGTGTGCAGGACTAATCCTCGCCGTGTTCGTGTTGGGATGATTACGCGGGATTGCAGACACGACACCATCTTTTTACTTTGGCAACACATTTTTGAAGTTATACTTCTTATGGCGCGTTAGGGAAAAACGATGATCGTACATGTACACACACACTTTTTCTCCTCTACTGTAACATATCTGTCGCCTGCGGGTGTCACCTATACATTAATATACAATCTGTATCGCATCCGGTCACATTCTCGCCTCAGCAGAAGCCGTCCGCGTCGGTATAACTTATCCGGGATATGGAGAGCTAGCAATGAAACTGAGTCGCGTGCACCTGTTGGCGACGCCATTACTCCTGTCCGGCCCGAGCCTGATTTACGGCCGTTTGTGAATACCAGACTCGACATGGCCTCATATTGTGGTGTATT
This sequence comes from Eumaeus atala, assembly GCA_017140195.1. NCBI lineage: Eukaryota > Metazoa > Arthropoda > Insecta > Lepidoptera > Lycaenidae > Eumaeus > Eumaeus atala. Next base: position 146,550 of record JAFELO010000578.1, on the reverse strand, counting down.
TTGAACGCCCCGTTGGCCGTTAAGATGTCCTAAATATTGCAAGCTAAAACTCCAAATTTTATATTAATTCGATTTTTACAAATCTCTTTCTGAGGTTAATAGCATCATATCTTAGCTTCATATAGTTAAGTCCCTCAGTGCTACATGTGTTGCGTGTTGAGCTAGAGTATGCCAGGAACAGTGCATGCATAATTCGTATCATTGCTGTAGGTACAGTGCATGCATACACTAATATACGTCACATACACGAGGGCGACACGCGATGAATACTATGTTAGGCATCTGGGTGACAGATGATAATGTCACGTAACACAATAGATGTTATGGTAAGGTATGGTGTAAGAGAACGGTGAGAGTTATGATCAAAGACAACATAAACAAGCTACTAACAAACAAATAAAATCAAATCTTTTCTGTACAGGTATAATTTGAGCGTGATTTTTTTGTAAAAAGTGGTTTATCCCATACCATTTCAGAGCCACATATAACAATTAATCTTTGTATCTGTTATATTATTACGCGTTTCAAAAAATACCTAGCCCTTGTTAAAGAGTTGCGCGAATAGAGAAATACGAAATGAGGCGGTGCAAAGCTTTATGCGAGAACTGTTCTTATGTGTGAACTAGTGTCGTGATAGTCACGACGTGAAGGAAATGTAAACGAATGTTATAAAACTGAATAGTTTGTGTGAACGCGCCAACCTGAGGGACTGGCTCAAATTTAAAATTCTTTTGGTGTTAAATAGTCCATGTATCGACGAAGATAGGCTAAAACGCTACGCGGCCAATGTGACCGAATTTACGTGGGTGAAAGCGCTGGCACTACTAGTACATTTTCTGTTAAGTTTAGGTTGAAACTATCCTATATCATTATATAGGCCAGTTTGAACTTTAACTTCAATGCTGAGAGCAAGAATTATCAAATTTTTCCAGGGTGAGTAACAGAAATACTTTTTCGTTTTCTGGGATCCTAATATAGTATAGGGACGAGGGATATCCCAGTTTCTGAGCGAAGGCACGTGCGAACTTACAATACTGTCCCACATCACCGCTGTAACACTTTTTGTGAACGTTTAGTACACGGTAACAGCTTGTTCGCATGGGGACTAATCTTTCATCTAGAGAAGCTTTTTGTAAATCACAGAAAATCACAGAAAGAATTTAAAGGAAGTACTCATCGGTACTTCCTTTAAGCCAAAATGGCTACAAATAAATTGAAGATTATCTATATATCCATTTTGTAATTAAATCGAAGCTACTGTGTCTGAATCTGAGGGTGCTGGTGATAGCAGATATGTGCATGTTCGTGTTAGGGGGTTCTTTTGTCCTCGTCTCGCCTCGTCACTCTGGTTGTAGCGGTCTTTTGCTGGAGTCATCTAAGTCAGTCCACTGTATAAACTTGCCAGGAACTACAAACGCGGCACGCAAGTTAAAATGTAAATTTAAAGTCTGTAACGTTTCTGCGGCTCAAGTTTTTTAATATCTTCATTTGAGGGTTCATCTAACTTCATAAAATAGAAACACTTCACTTGGTATTATGAAAGTTTTAAGACAGTTTAAGGTGATTGAAGTGGAGTTGCGGCGGCAGTCTTGTGTTTGTAACGTGGGTATTTGACGTTATGATGATCAGGACATACCACATCCTGCCCACCAAGTGGTAAGTGGCCACCCCTCGCTGCATGCTTCATGATTTAATTTATTTATCTATGGTAGTTGATGGAAGTAATCGATTATTTGACAAACAAATAACGCTAGTTGTCTGTGAAAAAATAAGTTTAAGCTTTGACGCTAAAGCAAATGTCATATTTTTTCCATTGAAATCCTGATTGTAAAATTAAGTACAAAGGTAAGTTTCAAAGTTTTATTTCCATAGGAATGAATGCTTATTTTTGAATTGTTTTTGATTATTATGATTCATTAGTCTTTTTCATAACGAAGTCTACTATTGGTGTAACAAGTCACTGCAATAAATAAATATTAGACTTGGTTTTCCAGCCCTGTACCTGGTCAGGTGCAATGGTCTGATTTGTATTATTTGTAACAATCTACAGATCTCTATAAATATTCAACAATGGCAAATCGCCGCGTCTTCACAAGTCGTAACGACTGTTCAGCACTCGAAGAAGCTCTTGAATCTCTAATGATTGATGAAAATGACGTGGAGTACGATGTTTTTTGTTGCCGCCTGCTCCTGATGTTGTTAGTGACGCAGAAGAAGGTAATGACGATGATTTGGTTTCTTGAACTGTACCGCAGGATGTACCGGGAACAGTTGAGGTGATGCCACGCCGACCTGGCCATGGAGACAGTGATGACGAACCACTTTCAAATCGCACAACACCAGGAGCGAGCTGCAAACCAAGATTCAGCTGTACCCGTGTGGAGGAAAGCTTTACCTATTTACAGTACTACCCGTGACGTTACTGATATTGTTCAGAGCAGAGTAAAAAGTGTAGAATTACTGAAAGATCACAGTCCTGTGATGTTATTTGAAGAGATATTTGATGCTGAAGTTGCGAGGTTGATAGTAGAAAATAGTATTTTGTATGCAGGACAAAATAATAGAGACAACTTCGAAATAGATAATGCTGATTTGAGAGAGCAGAGCTCTGTTCTTCTTTCTTTTTCACAGAGCCTTTAGGAAAGGTAAAGAGATGGTGCAATACTCGAAAAACGAAGTTTGATTTCCATATCCCTAGACTCCTCCCTAGATACCTAAACTATAATAGAGGAATGGGTGAGGTCGACCAGATGGATCAGTCCACAAGTCTATACAGAGTTGCCATGAAAGGAAGAAAATGGTGGTGGGTAATTTTTACCTACCTATTAGATATGGCTGTGTCCAATGCTTGGCGTCTGCACGTATTGCTCGGCTGGGGCCTACTTACGAACGACAAAAACTAAAAACCGCCCAACATCATCCGCAGTAGTTAGAGTGGAAAATAAAAATTACGGTCACAACACGGAGCGCATAGAAAATCCACTGCGATGCGTAATTTGCCACAGACGCGTTCTCTGGCGGTGCATTCTTTTCATGAAAACTATATGAACTATATGTGTTGAGCGATCATGCCTTGGTCAATTTCACTCGTGAATCCGCCCATTGTACCTGGCCGTGTACACCCCTAGAATTTTCGAAATACATAAGTTTTTGACAATGTTTCTTCATTCAATTAATATTTAGTCAATTAAGAAGCAATACATATCGTTTAGAAAAAAATACAAGTAGTAGTATTTAAAAGCAGAATCATTTTGTTTAACATTGTAATCCATATCGGCGCCAGGCTTCATACCTATCTGTGCAGTAGTCCATGCGTGAAAGAATGAGGAACGCGCATATAAACTTTCATAAGTCAGGACTAAGTTGAGGCTCATTGCCCACGCCTTGCAGCCGTAGTAGAAATAGTTTATACCCGCGACACTAACGTAAACATACGAACTGAAAGCGCTATAACATTAATTTCACGTACACAATCTAAACCGGCATCTTAATATCCGGGAGTAGGACATCCAGACTCGCGTCTCCCGCGGGAAATTATCAGGAACCCCGGGATAGTGGCGCAGAGTAATGTCTTCCTGCTGTCTCTGTGTTGTGCTGAGGTAACAGAGAAGCAGTCACGTGGTTTGATAACCATAGTTCGATCAATATACTTATAAGTTTTTTTCATAGAACAGGGGGCAATCGGAGCCCTTTTACGACGCCCATGAACATCCACATAATTACTATGCCGATGAATTTCCCGCCCCCAATACGCCACCGGGTATTCACTAACGGCACGAAACGCGACACCGTAGATGTCACTTTACGATGGTATTGTGTGAGCGAGAGGTACCTCCCCGGTCCTACATCCTTCATCCTCCTATGCAACGAAGTTGGGTCGGCAACCCAATTCCGTTGCATAGGATGATGTAGTGTCACGCACTATGAATGGCACTACCTCCGCCTATGCAGCATGGCACACCCTCTTCCTAAGGATCTTATATCCTGGCTAATCTATGAAACTACTGGGCCGATTTTATTGAAATTCCGAACAACTTTGTCCAATTTTGTTTTAATTAATGAATCCATTTTGTTTAAATTGATTAAATTAATGGCCTTGATATTTTTATCGCCTCAGCAAAGTGTGATCCGGTCAAGTGGTCTCAATATATAAAACAACGTCCTGAGCCTGTTTGACGGACTGATCGAAGTTTACAGAAACCGGCTGAAAGACTCTATCAAGCTGATATTTGATAAATACGTAGCTTTTAGCGATAAGTTAAATGAATGGCAAACCACGGAGCACATCTAGTAGCCTATAAGTGAGCGCACCACAACTGACACATCGCGTGTTTGTCTATGGCACAGGTGAAAAAGATACGTGTGCGTATTCGATGTAATCTTATCTGAGCAAATACGAATGAATCAGGACGCATAGCCCGGGTGTGACGTGACTTATTTACAACGCCTAACAGGTACTGAATAGAAAGGTTTAGTTTAAGAACATTAATTGACTTAATGTTAAATAAAAAAATAAAAAACGCGACTGACTTTTACACTTTATAACACTTTGGAGGTTATTGATTTAATTGGACCTTTTTTCATTCATTTATTCATGTTTACTCGCTGTTTAGAGCTGAAACGGAATACGAAGTCAACTTCACAAACGGACGTAAATTTTGCTTGCATGAAAAGAAGCCCAACAGAAAGTATTACCGAAACATCGATTGTGTGCATTGTAATAATAAACCTGGAAACTATCGAGGTATGAAGTGATATTATCCAACAGTGAATTGAAATATTCCCCATTTTTTCCGCTTAACGTGTTCCCCACTTAATATAATAAAATGATAATAAATGAAATAAATCTTCAATCGACTTCAAATTTCCTACAGTTTGGTGACACTGAAAATTCACAAGCGTCTTTTAACGGATTTTTTATTTACTGGTCGCCAAAAGCGGTACATTTGATTATAAAGTACATTACACAACATTCATTGTACTAATTGTAATAATCAGATAATCCGTCTGCTCGTTCGCTCCCCATGCTATGATACAATAATAGTTATTCATGTGGATGTCTATAGTAAACATGAGGAACTAATTATGTTGCGATAGCTTCCGTGACTGTTGGCAATGGTTCATGGTAACGCATTCGCTATGGCGCAATATTACAACCACGTTTATAGTTTCTGTAACTACTCTGCAGACTGATTTGTGGACGTGTGAAGATGTAATTTGCGTACTGTTTGGACTACAATATTTTAACTTCTTTCTTCTCCGTATGGAAAGCTATGGCATAGCTATTAGCTACAGCGTAGCTATCTCTTTACGAAGGGTCACTAACCTTGTATAGCTCCGGCCCAGCACAGCCAGAAGAGCGCCCATTTAGCAGTGCGGAACCTCTGCAGCCACGAGGGGCGAAGCACCCCCCAGCCGCAGCGCAGCTCGCGCTCCGTCCCGGGGGGACACTCCGCGTCACCCTGTAAGAAGAGAAGGTCATAGAGCTGTTGACTGACACGTGGTTAAGTTTATTATTTAAGTGTACTAGCGAGTACCATGTAAATTGACGAAATTTTTACTCTGAACAGGTTTTTCACAAGTTAAGATGCGAACCCATAGGATCTCGCCTATTTTACCAGTCCTAGTACATTTAAATACCGCGGTTATTATAAATGAAACATTTTAACTTTGGGCGACCCTCCCGATGGTCATCAAGGCTCATAATAGTATTTATTAAGTTCACGTATTATTTGTCTAATCAATTACCATCATCACCATCCTCATCATTATCAGCCCCTATCGATCCACTGCCGGACGCAGGCCTCTTTCAATGAACGCCGAGACGACCGATCAATAATCATCGCGATGACAATTTATGCGTGTACTTTCATTTCAGCTAGAGCCGGTGTGACGAGGTTGATTCAAGCGCAGCGCACTGACAAGGGCCGGTATCAAATGAGCCAACAATGCACCGACCGGAACTAATAAGTTTGTCACATTCTATTTGAATCGAGATTTAGTGCTGCGAGCTGCGTCCAACCACTTAAGATCGTCTTATTAGTAGACTCCCCGCCCGCATCGAAGCAATATTGAATTGAAACGTCATTCAAACTCGATGAAAATAAAATGTGTCACGAAGAGTTTCTGCTGAGAATATGATAGACACTTTATTTGCTCTCCCACTCCAAGCAATTACACATATTTACGGCACCTCCATAATAAGGTTGACAAGAGTACCTGACAATTGGGGTTAGGTTAATAACGCTGATTTCCTACAAAATTAATAATATATTAAATACTTAAAAATCTAATTAAAATAGCATAGTTATAAAATATTTTCTCTCAAGTGTGCTACACGTCATTGCTTTTTTGGCAAACACTTATTTGTTGAAACTCTTTTTAGAACTATTGATTACGTCTACTAAGAAGTCTAGTTTTGTCACTGCTCCTAGAATATAATTGATTTTAATTTTAATATAATGACACTTCGATATTTTCTTTCTTCTTAAAAGTATAGTAAGCCTTTTGTTCGTGAGTACCTACAGACCGCATGATCATGTCCTGATGACTGAGTCATTATTTTAGTTTTACATCAAGTACATTTAGTTGATCGAGACAGTGGACTGTAGCACTTTTGTTACATTCCACTTCTTATTTTTGAACACGGAACCCTAACAATTACAATGAACTGTTCACTTGTGTCAAAATGAAAAGAATTTACTGCGTCGGATGGCATTTATGTTGAATGAGAAAATGATGTGGTCAGGAGCGGTCAGACGGCCAGGAGCTGAGGACGGAGTGGGCGGCATTCAGTTGTGATTGAGTCACTAAATAACTGTGCCCCGCGACTGCACCCGTAAATTACATCCGTCACAAGTTTTTTTATGACTTAATGGGAAAACCAGCAGTCGTAAAACATTTTTTGGTACCGACCCTTTTACGCGAGCATAAGTAATGATTATGCAGAGATTTTACCTTCCTGGGGGCTTGGACTCGAATCCGCTACCCTTGACGTAGGTGTCGCAGTCGGATAGTCTAAATCGTCGTATTTCATTATGGTTAGCTATGTTTAAAAACAGGACCGATTTGTTTTGTGGCGGGCGAACAATTAGTCGGATTGAATACTGCTGAGAAAAATTCGGGCAGAAAGTGTTTGGCTTTATACGTTATTTAAAAAGCTAGCCTTAGTAAAACAAAGTGGATCAATTATCTGCCGCCTTGACACTCACTCCTAGATTTATTGCTTGCTTGCCGTGTGCTTGATATGACAAGAACAGTGGCGTCACTTGGCTTGGTTAGGTTATTTTTTATTTGCACTCAAAACTCTTAATTTCATAAATGTATCGATCAATATCACTGCCTAAAATCAAGATATTCAATTTGGCTAAACGTCAGCCACCCTATTTAAGAACATCTCGCAATGGCAATCCGGCTAAACGTTCCCTGCCACAAAATAAAACGACCCGTTTTTTTGAAAATGGATAGCCGTAATGTTACACGGCGGTTTGGACAATACGACTATGGCATAGGTAGATGCATTACAATTTGTTCATTCAAAAGGTTGTGAGTAAATTATGATCTCCAGACAAAATTTTCTTATATTATTATTTTTATTTTAATTTCTTCTACTTCTGCTCAGAATACACAAAACTTTGGCATCATTAAATAACACATTTTTTTAATGATCGTCCCGGGGCCCGGAAATATATGTTTGACGACTTATAAGTGTAAGTTGCACCTGATTGCCGTTGGGTACGGAATCCTCGGTGTACGATTCTGACTGGCATTTGGCCGGTATACAATTGTTCAATAGGTGTTTGGCTCCGGGAAGTAACACTGTTGCAGGCTTATTTTTCTTTACTTTTAAATTTCTTTATTACTGAGGTACTAGATGCCGCCGGTAAGCGATCAAATTCATTGGTCAAGCTTCACGTTTTCATTATTCGACCTGATGTCCAGTGGCAGTAGTCCACGGTATTGTGAGACGCACGTTACGTTCCAGTTTACACTGCACAGGATGTAGAGCGCACAACGGCTCCGTGCATTGTAAGTCTATTACGGCATGAATACGTCCATTCAGGCTATTCAGCGCTGTTGTAAATTTCGTAAAATCGTTATCATCTCGCTAAACGCTAAAGGATCAATTTGTTCGGAAATAACCTAATCGTCCACCATCCGATTAGACCAACACTGAATGCGGTCGAATGGAGTGAACTTATATTTTGAAGCGCCGACTTCGAGCTTAGAGCAGTACTCCTGGTGTGGTCGGACATACATGTTTAGTTGCAGGCAATGCTCTTGTGTGCAAGACTGACTTCGTCCTACTTAGCACAACCAGCTTCTGAGTGGCTATTTTATTAGTCATAAAGAGTAACGTTCTTCTCTATACTGTGTATCCTATTTTTTAAAACACTATTACGATGCAAGGCCAGAGATAGCATAGGTGTACTAACACGAATGCTATCTCCTTGTATAGTCACTCTACAACTTACACACTTTAACAAAACTTTTATAAATTTCTACTACTATACAAGGCCTGAGATAGCATAGCTGTACTAGCACGAATGCTATCTCATTGTATAGTCACTCTACAACTTACACACTTTAACAAAACTTTTATAAATGTCTACTACTATACAAGGCCCGAGATAGCATTGGGGTATTAACACGAATGCTATCTCCTTGTATAGTCACTCTACAACTTACACACTTTAACAAAACTTTTATAAATTTCTACTACTATACAAGGCCCGAGATAGCATTGGTGTACTAACACGAATGCTATCTCCTTGTATATTCACTCTTCAACTTACACACTTTAACAAAACTTTTATAAATTTCTACTACTATACATGGCCTGAGATAGCATAGGTGTACTAACACGAATGCTATCTCCTTGTATAGTCACACTACAACTCACAGACTTTAACAAAACTTTTATACATTTCTACTACTATACAAGGCCCAAGATAGCATTGGGGTATTAACACGAATGCTGTCTCCTTGTATAGTCACTCTACAACTTACACACTTTAACAAAACTTTTATAAATTTCTACTACTATACAAGGCCTGAGATAGCATAGCTGTACTAGCACGAATGCTATCTCATTGTATAGTCACTCTACAACTTACACACTTTAACAAAACTTTTATAAATTTCTACTACTATACAAGGCCCGAGATAGCATTGCTGTACTAACACGAATGCTATCTCCTTGTATAGTCAATCTACAACTTACACACTTTAACAAAACTTTTATAAATTTCTACTATTATACAAGGCCCGACATAGCATTGGTGTAGTAACACGAATGCTATCTCCTTGTATAGTCACTCTACAACTCACAGACTTTAACAAAACTTTTATACATTTCTACTACTATACAAGGCCCAAGATAGCATTGGGGTATTAACACGAATGCTGTCTCCTTGTATAGTCACTCTACAACTTACACACTTTAACAAAACTTTTATAAATTTCTACTACTATACAAGGCCTGAGATAGCATAGGTGTACTAATACGAATGCTATCTCAGGCCTTGTATAGTCACTCTACAACTTACACACTTCAACAAAACTTTTATAAATTTCTACTACTATACAAGGATTGAGATAGCATAGGTGTACTAACACGAATTAGTACTATCTCAGGCCTTGTATAGTCACTCTACAACTTACACGCTTTAACAAAACTTTTATAAATTTCTACTACTATACAAGGCCCGAGATAGCATTGGGGTATTAACACCAATGCTACCTCAGGCATTGTATAATCACTCTACTACTTACACACTATACACTCTAATACACCTTGTATAAACATCTACTGCTATACAAGGCCTGCGATAGCATTGGTGTTAGTACCCCAATGCTATCTCAGGTCTTGTACAGTAGTAGATTATTTTAAAAAATAGGATACACAATGTAAAAAAAATGTACTGACTGATTAACGTACAGCTTACTGGACTAATTGAGTTGAAATTATTTATACAGACAACTGTTTATGACTTTTTAGCTGTTTATGAATTATGCGAGTGGAGCCGCGTAGCACAGCTTGTTCGATACAACATCATAGCCGTTAGTCCTATTGCTGTGAAAAGGTATAATTAAACCTAAAGATAAGAATAATGTTGCCTTGCTGAATTTGGTACATATCTGCCACCTCAGTAGAATACTCCAATGCGCAGGTGTTAATAATGCACAAGTGTGTGCGCTGACACCTGTGCACTTTCTATTCACTCATTCAATTTATGCAATATAATGGAAAAAGATTGGAGGGAATTAAGTGCAGTACTGAATGTTGGAGTTTAACATTGTCAGATTTCTCTCTCCGGCTATCCGGTCCGTAGCACCCCCGCATGCGGATTACATTACTGGAAAAAAGTAAATTGAGAGCAGGTAAAGTTTTGAGTTTTCCCTTCCTGCCCTGTCGGTTATACAATAGCATCGTTGCTCCGGATCCCTACTTATGTATCTCCATTGCAATTGGTTTAAAGTGGTTCCAAGCTGCAGCAGTTCACTTGGTGCAAAACTCATTTGCACTTAAGATATTTTGTGTTTATTTTCCGGTACGTGTTGCACTTGACTGCATGATAACACTATCAAGATTTATGTTTTATTAGTTGTAAGATGTAATTAAGTGCTGTATATACGGATCCCTAGAATTAGATGTGTACACATGTTATAACTCTTAGGTATACGTACGTCAGTATATCTGGACTCAGTCGACAACAAGTATTTATATGAGCTCTTCTGTTGAAATATTTTTTTTGTTTTATTTATGTCAATGCGAGAAAATTTGAGGGATCTTAGAGCTTGTGCCAGTCTTGTGGAATAAAAAACCGCGAAGTACTAAGAGTAAACATATATCGGTGAACATATCATAAAACGTTTAATTTAAATATTCTAAAATCTTAAATGATTGCATAAATTATTGCTTACAAATTATGCTAATCGTTGTATTTTTACTTCGAGCATATAAATTATTAAAATTATAGCTTACTTAATCAACTACTGTGTATACTAAGGTTTTATAAATATTAATATTATTAAAATACTCTTTATTCATCAATTATTATTGTTTTCCCAAATAGCAAAAACTTTCATTGTTGCTATTGGGCTACGGAATCCGAAAAACTCTGCTGTTACTTGTTTTTACTTACCTTGAACTCCTCCTAGATGGCTCAACCAATTTTATTATTTGTGCCGAATGTACTTAGTAGTTGTTAAAGTAACGAATATTGCATCTTTCTATGCCGACGTGTCATTTTTGTAACGCGTTAAATGGTAAACAGTCGTTCTAGTTATTCTTCTCACATGTAGTTTATCGCATGTTATGAGCAAATATACGAGATGAATCCATCAAGTACCACGGTCTGTGTATGAACTGTTTTGTAAGTAGGTAATGCTCCCATATACGAGTTTCTTGTTATAGTGCACAGGTGTGTGCGCAACATGTGGAATCTCTATATTCTTTTATGACCGTATGCCGCCGATGTGACGGCCCTGAGCTTTTACTGTGGAAGCGAAGAGTAGTCCATTACAGCTTCATAGGATTGCTACGAGTGCTCGTCTGGCGACGAGACTAGTCTCGAGAAGGAGGGTTTGTGTCGAAAGAGGGGGCGGCCCTTTTCTCTCCCGCAGATGGGAGAGATGCATCCCGATATGAGAGATATATCGATAGAGATAACTATTAATATCATGGCCGGAGGGACCAAGGGGGCAGTACGCGCGCGGTAGATATAATGGCCTCGGCGCTGATGTGACCGTTTGGCTCATGGAGCGGCAGACGGACGCGACCAACGCGATGACTCTTTGCACAACCGTTAAACGATATTAAAAAATCTAATAACAGTTTTACAACCAGGCGATCGGAACCGAGACTTCTCCGCCTGCTTATCACGCCAGCATGAGGTAGGTTCGGGAGAATGGAACGAGTGAGTTGAAGGAGGGCATAGGATGAAAAGATATATGGCCACGTTGGAGTATATTCACATTAGCCGAAACGATATCGGTATCAGCGCGGATACCAATACGCAAGTGAAATGTATGAAATTGTAGTGTGTAATGCAGGGTAATGGATGATTCAGGCTATGATGGTATTCTTTTGATTCCAGTAAGTATTGCTATTTATTTTAATTGACGAGTCATTATAAAAATAATGACAATAGAAGTTTACTTGTGAATATTAACGCATTAACAGAATTGTTACACAATATGACAATAGTCATTAATTAATTATGAATCACAATGATATAATCAATAGCTGTATGGATAAATGGTACCACATACAATAGTTGTCGATTTCTGAATATGGTCAACGTAACGTATTCCTGACGTACAGCTTTTTTATAGCATAACGGTCGTTACAGTGACCCCCCCCCCCCTCTCCAGCTAGTTGGAGTGGACAACAGCCAAGTCGCTGGCGCTGACTGAAGAACCTTGGGCCGGCCTCAAACGGGGAGGCAGAGAGAACGGAAGAAGAAGAAACACTCATAGACATTATGTTAATATAGTCCAGTACAATTGTTAGAAGGACTTGTTGCCCGTTGGCCTCCGTTCTGAGGAGTCACAAAAGCGAGAGGTACCTCCCCTGTCGTGCCGGACTTGTAGCGTCTAGATCATAGAGCATTCAGGAAATACAATGTTCAATAAGCTTATGATAAGTGCTTTCAACGCAATATTTTTAGACTCAAATCCAGTGAAAAATAAAATCAGGCTTTTATACTTTTTGTGTCATAATGTCACTGTTTTTAATTTATTCCAGACTGTAGTCTATAACTTTGCCAAACTTCAACCAATACATGCAGTTGTTCTTGCTACCGTGAAGGAAGTACAAACATTTGCATGTACAACATGTGCAAGTAGGATTGTCCAATACAAAGGCGAAGTTAATTGATCTTGCTAGGACGTGAATGTTGCTAGAACGAGGAGAAAGATTTTACAAAAAATCATTACTTTTTGTAAAATCTTGTTTTCAAGGCGTAAAGGCAATTGAAACCTTTCGGTGAACCTGACGTCTACAAACATCCACACATTCTGAGGTTAAGCAGGTGCGTTGTCGTCCTTGTAAAATATTACTTGAACTGTATATCAAATTAAATGAGCAGCTTTTCCAAATGATGGTTGAATTTTATTAACGACAGATTTTACAGTAATAAGGTAAAATATCAGGCGCGGGAAATATTTCTTTTTTATTAATTTATATAACATTACACCAAAAGGGAAAAACATACCATTTTTTACACCAACACAAAGCTATCAGCTTGGAAAACGTTTATTGCATTTCCTTGACGCGTCCGCGAAGTATCGTAGTATCGTAAAAGTTTCGGAGTGAGAGGGTCAGTGAGACTGGGCGCTCTGGCCAACCCCTCGCGTCGCACTGAGGGTCCTTGCGACCCGCCGCTGTATATAAACGGGCACTACAGAGCATCCCGTCGCAGACGCTACGAATATCTACGATTTAGACATCAGTCCCAGTTTTGCGCAAATATGCAAGTAATTGTGTTTAGATTTTTAAAATTCAGGATCTACGAGGGGTGATTGATAAGTATACGTAACGACAACTTTAATAACCTATTTAAAACAATTTTACTTTTCAACGTAACTTCTATTATCCATCCATTTTAGTCCAGCGCTGCTTCAATGCCGTTACACCAGTTTGATAAAATGTTTTCTCTGATCCTTCAAAGTATTCGTCTACGGCATCAGTGACTTCATCATTTGATGAAAATCTTGGGCCACCTAACCATTCCTTGAGATTCGAGAATAAGTGGTAGTCGCAGGTTCCACCTCTTTAGAATTTGTTGAATTAAAATAAGTAGATACTTTAGATTATTTTATACTTAATTTTATATATTTTAAAATATAGTTGACTAATGTCCTAGCGCCAATATTTAAATAATTTATATTTCAATTTTTTTTAATATGTAACATTTTTCCTCTCGGTCGCTGTATATTTTGTGTAGGTGATTTCGTGAAAATGGACGGAAGTGTGTTACAGGAAACGGAACGAAATTATCTCTGTTATACATTCACCTGTTGCGCGACCATCTGCGCACGTGCGGGAAACTTCAAGTGTTTGATGTTAATTTTGGGTTAAAAAATATTATGTGAAAGATTTATATATTATTTTTAACGGCACTGTAGCCGATTCGGCCCAGTATCAAAGATTATAATTGTTTGTTGTAATTTCAACAGTCCGACTAATCCATTGCAGGTTTCAAACCTGATTGATGAAGCAATACTTTCATCGATCACAATAACATATATTAATATAAATCAACAAGTAATAAGTCTATGTTGTCTGCAGCGTCATGGTATATGATCCATAATAATAAAATTATATTCCTTAACAATAGACATGAAAATATTTATTTATTCCAGAAAGAATACATTCTGATCAGGTCACTGGTGTCTCATCCTAGTAACGTAAATGAGTGAGATCAATTGTATCAATGGGTTGACTATTTCATGAATATTATAAATGCGATTGTTTGTATGTACATTTGTTATTCTTTAATAGTTACTATTTTACTTAAAAAAAATACTAAAAAAAAAATTGCACATATATGTAATAATAATAATAACATAACCATTCTTATCTGGAAAACATCTGGATGGTTGGGATAGATTTCACGCGGCCGACACCGCGGGCAGCGGCTAGTGAAACAATAAACGGTAATTATCACATCAACAGTACAAACATTGGCCAAGTTTCAAGTGACCTGCCGCTCGTGCCACTCGTGCTCTGCCGCTGACGCCGAGTGAATGAGGAAAGGTAATTTTCATTTGTCTTGTTTTGAAAATATGATAAAAGCAATCGGTTATTGCGTCACATCCTTCATTGTGTAAGAGGTAGTGCCATGCTGCATTGCAATTGAGCCGGCACAACCGGATATTTGGGAGCTATCGCAATTATGTAGAAGTATATTCCCAGCAGTGGTCACTATAAGTGTTTATCTACTTGTTTTTACCCCTATACAAAAAAAAATACCACAGTATGTCAAACATAGGTACAGGTGGGTGTTATTTTGTTACGTGACTAGCAGTCCGTCTCGGCTGCGCATTGATATTTTACAAAATATGGCAAAAAAATATTGATTTACAAAAATATAAAAGTCGTGTTAATTTCGGACTCAAACGGTTTATATGACAACGATTTTAATTTATAACAGAACAACGTGTGCCAGGACCACTAATTGTCAATAATTTCTGCAGCTACTACTAGGGAGGATCTAAAAGTCCGTGGCCTAACCTACATGGAGCTATGACATCTTTTTAAATCTACCGTCATTTGTTAGTATGTGTCATATTGATTTATTGTGCGCAGTTTCATTCCGATACTGCACAATATAAATTTTCTGTGATTATTTGTTTGAAGCAATCTGACGCAATTTTCAATAATGGAGAAAACTGAACACCGTGCAATCATTAAGTACCTCAATAAAAAAGGCCTATCACCAAAAGACATCCATCAAGATATGGTGAGCACTTTGGGGGAGTCTGCTCCATCGTATTCCAGTGTCAAGAAGTGGGCAGCTGAGTTTAAGCGCGGTCGTGAGAGCATTAAAGATGATCCTAGGAGCGGAAGGCCTACATCCTCTACCACGAAAGAAAACATCGATAAAATTTGTGATCTCATACTGGGTGACCGACGTTTGACCATTGGTAAGATAGCTGAGATAACAAACATTAGTTATGGCCGGGTGCAACACATAATAACGGAAGAGTTGGGGCTCCATAAGGTTTCAGCTCGCTGGGTCCCGAGCTTGCTTTCAGCTGAACAAAAACGAGTTCGATACACAATTTCGCGAGACTGTTTGGAATTTTTTGAGACTGATCCCGAGGACTTTTTGTGTAGATTTGTTACCAGGGATAAAAGCTGGGCTCACCACCATACTCCTGAATCAAAGCAACAATCCTAACAGTGGAAAAGATCAGACTCTCCTACACCGAAAAAGGCTAAGGTCGTTTTGTCGACTAACAAAGTTATGGCTTCTGTTTTTTGGGATAAGAAGGGCATTATTTTTTTAGATTATTTACAGAAAAGTCAAACTATAAATTCTAGTTATTATTGTAACCTTTTACGAAGACTCCGGGAAGAAATAAAAAAAGGCAGGGAATGTTGCGTAAGAAAGTTTTGTTTCATCAAGACAATGCACGTGTTCACACTTCGGTTGAAACAATGTCTGTAATCCATGATTATGGCTACGAATTGCTGCCCCACCCACCTTATTCGCCGGATTTAGCCCCTCGGATTATCATTTATTTCCAAATTTAAAAAAAACATTTGGGTGGCTTGAAATTTTCGACCAAAGATGAGGTGATAGTCGCAGTAAACGATTATTTCGCCGACCTTCCGGAATCTTTTTTTTTTCGGGGGGATAAACAAGTTGCAGGTCAGGTGGAAGATCTTTGTCGAAAAATAAAAATAAATTTAGATCCACTTTTCTTTCATTTTCTTGGTCGTGCTTAGAACCCTCGTATATATGATTGATAATAAGTTTAAATTATCAAAGTTTTCTTTTTTTAAATAAGTTTTAGACATTGTTAAGCCTATGTTCTTCAGAGATAATGCTAACGGGAAGATTTTACAAAACAAACAAACTCTTAAATGTTTCCTCTTATGTATAACATTAGTATAGACAGCAACAAACGAGCAGTGGACCCCTGCTCTACGCGCTGCAAGGCACGAGGTGGTCGTAATAGATAATAGCTTCCCATCAGAATAAATATTGAGTATTATTATATTAAACGGTCATGGACGTATGTAGATGCATCTCTCACTAGCCGCGGCTTCGTTCGCGTGGACTCTAGACACTACCACCATAGAAGTCATTATTTCTATAGCCTATGCGATGTTCTAGGCTCAATTTAGCTCTAAACAGAGATGTATGAAAACAGATTAGAGAGACCTTTGCCCAGCATTGGGACACGGCAGGCTCCTAATAATGAATAATATGCGTTATTATGACTTATAAACTATATTATTGTAAAGTTTCATTAAAACCCACTCAGTAGTTTTAGCGTGAAAGCGTAACAAGCATGCATCTAAACAACAAACCAACGGCGGTTGTATTAGTAGGATTGTCTATTTGGACCTTTAACGGATAATATTTCCGGGGCACCTCACCAAGGGCACTCGCGGTGGTATTCAGCACTATCAGCTGCCGCGAGTGACACACCCACTACTGTACCCCTCCCAGGGCCGGTGAAGGCGCGTAAATGCCTTTCCCCGCGTCAGTAAAAAAATGACACCTTACGGCGGTATCAAGCGAGCGAGAACCTCCCCGGTCGTGCCGGCCCAATTCCGTTGCATGTAATGCCATGTACCACGCATGGCACTACCTCCTGCTATGCAGCATGGCACTACCCCTTCCATAAATGTGCGTGTGTGTGAATACATGACACACACAAGTACGTCACGCTTCTCCCTTGTCGAGCCCTCCACCTCCTACAAGAAAACGATTAAAAAAGCTCCACACATTTAAACACTGTATAACTTTTTAACTCGTTTTTTCGTAGGAGTAAGTAATCTAGATAGACCCCTTTTTGTAATACAAAAATGTGCTCTACGTTTCCTTGCCTAGGATATCGAAACTTGCAATTTAGTTTTCCCTAACAAAATTTCGCCTGCGAGGCAGTTAGTTGGAAGTAAACTTAATTTTAATTCTTAGTGCAAAATTTTCCCCCTTCCTTTATGCATAACATTTTCAAAAAATTATTTCATACCGGGTGGTAGGTGGTAGGTAGGTCGTAAAAACTGTCCATATACCAAATTTCAGCTTTATCGGTCTATTGAATACGGTTGTTTATTGATTATTCAGTGAGTCATAACACATTAATATGTATATTTAGGTTTTAAACTTATCTACAAAGATACTTACTCGATTTCCGTCGGAGTGTTCCCTCCTGTTTCGGAGGTCGATGGTTTGGAAGCCATCGTCGATGGTTTCAAAGGCCTTATTGACGCAGCCTCCCGGCTCCTCCGGAGACATCTTCGTCTGTAAGGAAGCGTTTGTAGAGACGATTGACGCAGACTTTATAATAGTTTTATTAGTATTGTATTTGTGAACTAACAAACTAACGTGGTAACGTTACGTTGAGAGACAAGATTTTTTTTACATTTTATGTCTCTTTAATCGGATGATGACAATGCTTATTAATGTATTCAACGCGTATAATCGACGGACATCAAATCAGACAATTCCTTTCAGTCCCTGAATTAATTCACGAGTGAGTGAACATAGGTAAGGACGCTGAGGTTCTGGTAGCTCGCTTACACAATAGGGTTCTACACAATGGGTGTGCGAATTAGAACATGCGCAAGCGCCTACATAATTGACTGACGTAACAAATCAAATTGGGCGGTCCCTACATTTTTATTTTCATATACAATTTTTATAGTATAAATTCGAGGACAAACGAGAAATCCCATCAGCTATAGAAATAAGCAAATACTCAGTTGGAACCAATTTGTGACACACGATACTTAAATGTAAGTATAAGTATTTGCGTAAGTTAGATACGTGAGTCCATACATCATAATATTAATAATAACTATTACTAATAGTTCTCCGTACTTGATATTATTTAAGTTTAACCCGTTCCACATCTAAATGTGAAACACTAAAGTCCGTAAAATACCAGTTCATCCACGATCTCAATATCTGACCCATAGACTATTTAGTTACTAACAAAGATTATTCAAAGCAAAGCAAATATTTTGAAACTAAGTGTTTGGTAATTCATTAAGCGTTAATAAATTCTTTAATTCAGTAGCTAGACATAGTAATTATAACATATATTAAAATTATTTTAACTTGTCTAAATCACAGATGTCTTAAGTTTACTTGAAATCAAATTTTTATATTATTATTTAAAATCCGTAAAAGTAGTTTTATTGTAATAAATCACATAGATTTGATATTATAAGTAGGTGATGTGTCATATATTTTACTATTAATACATTTAAAGGTGTATTGCCAATATAACCGGCTTCATGATGACAGAAATGGAAACTTTGCAGAAAGCTAATAGAGGGAAGAAATGACTATGCATAAAGTTCAAATACTTTTCCAAAACTTCTCTATTTTTATATGAAATTATGCCTAAACAATTTTTCATTACTAAACTCCTTCCAATACATATATAAATTATTGTTGTTATTAAGTTATAATTTGAACTAAAGTGCAAAATAGACGCGTCATTCAGCACATGTTCCGCACTCATGCTTGAATATATAAAAGATATCGATATTTGTGGCGATAAACTTGTAGCCGTTACATCGATATATCGGTATTAAATATATAAAAGATATCGATATTTGTGGCGATAAACTTGTAGCCGTTACATCGATATATCGGTATTAAATATATAAAAGATATCGATATTTGTGGCGATAAACTTGTAGCCGTTACATCGATATATCGGTATTAAATATCCAATATCTAATACCGATCCGTTCAATCCGTGTCGAAAATAGTGTACATTTTGTTAGTGATCCTTCTATGCATAATGTGTCTTGTGTAGCTAGGAAGAAAGCAGGTACTTTTCAATGTCTACTAGATACGTCTACACGTAGATAGCACAGAATAAAACAATTCTGTGTAGATAGAGAGTTTGCGTTCAAATGTACACATATTTTTATACATTATTTATATTATTTTTATATTATATTATTGCGACAATATTGTCAATATTGTCGCAATAAAAATACACAGCATCCAACTATGTTCAATTAATTTCTAACTAGAAAAAATATTATCAAAGACGCAATCTACGTGATACATAACACATAACATAAAAAATTATATAGTGAGGGATCTGTTATACCGATCTCCTTGTATATTTTCTATATTTAGTTATATTTTTATATTTTTTTATATTTTTATATATTTATGAACCTGAAATATAACATGAAGACATGATTCAGCACTTGTGATGGGAATTGAAAGTACTTTGAATACCTATCAAAGTCCAAGAAGGGCTCAACGAGTAGTAATAGACTTCAATTATTTATTTCGGCATTTTTGTAAGATTTTATTGCTCTGTGTTTTTTTGTATATTTAATAATAAAATAACTGTGGTCTTATCACGCTAAATTACTATTACAAAATTATTATTTACTAATTACTACCAAGTACTAAATTATCATGTTCTATAATTAGTTGAAGTCCAGTTGGCGCGGGAAGCGCTTGAGATGTCAGTACAATTTTCAGTAGGTTGTATTGTTTATTTGTGTTGTGTTGTGCTCAAGCGGTGTCTACGATTACGCAAAAACAATTGAAATAGTAGAGTGAGATGATCCTCTTGAATGACTCAAAGCCACAATATTTTCCGCGGAGAGTTTTAAAGTCGCCGCCGTAACTGTCGCCGTCAGTGGTATCAAATATGCCAAATGTTCAATACCATTTTCCACTGTTTTTACACTGGACAATAAATTTATATATCGTTTATTTAATTGCAGAAGTTTGAAGTACTATGCTATATATATATTGAATTGCAATAGTGTATATTAAATTGCAAAAGTTT
>JAFELO010000578.1:104930-123263 GCA_017140195.1 Eumaeus atala | reverse complement strand
CCCCCGATGGGCCACGCTATACTCACAAGCCGCATGAAACTCGACAGCGACGCTGTCACTTTACGCAGGTATCAAGTGAGCGAGAGGTGCTTCCCCGGTCGTGCCGGCCCAATTCCGTTGCATATGAGCATGTGGTGTCATACACTATGCATGGCACTACCTCTTTCTGAAATTTGTCAGTATGGTAGTCAATTTACCAGTTATCTATAGAAATTATATTATAAAAAATCCTGTCTCCCCGTCTGCAGACCTGTACGTCATCACATAGTAAGTACTAACTAAAATATGATGAAGGTACCACGGTTGTTTTGCCTATCATAAAATATGATGAAGGTACCACGCTTGTTTTGCCTATCATAAAATATGATGAGGGTACCACGCTTGTTTTGCCTATCATAAAAATGGGGACAAAACTTATAAGTAAGGGGTGATTAGACTCTGTGAAAATATTACTACTTTTACATTCCATAGACATAATCGCGAGAAAGCCTTTGTACGCAACGCAACTTAATACGGAGGATACGTGTCGATGACATAAAAGTTAACAACCGCTTAAAAGGTGTCACGATTACGTGATAAGGAAGCTGTACAGTGTATGCATTAGTACTCTACCTACTTAAGCGTACTGTTCAGTAGTATCTATTCGTTCCTATTTCAGGTCTGGGACTTGCTCATTCGTGATTACGAAAAGATCGTCGGCACGACGCCACAGTCTTTTCGTAATTTTTTTTATAATAAAACTTTTGTATATTAAAATAAAATTAAAAAAAATTAAAATCTATTTTAGTTATTTAAAAAACGAATTGCCTGCAATACACTAGAAAATAGAAGCCATCTTCTGGAGCACTTAGAACACTTAGAAAACAAATAAGAAAATTATATTAAATCAAATTAATGGTACGGCATTAAAAAACATAGCAATGAATTGGCAAACATCTAATTTCGAAATCTGGGGGCGAAAATGGTATGATAAAATCGGATATTTATGAAAATACTTATATGAATTTCACTATTACGAGGGTAATTTTTTTTTTGTGTTGAATAAGACGTATTTTTAATAAATTTCATCATAATGTTTAAAACAAAAAAAAAAGATACCTTTATGGATTTAAACCTCTGAAAATTGTCTTTTCCTACTCTTCTTTGGGATGAGGAGTCGTGAAAATTTGGAGAACTTTTAGGAATATTTCATAAATTTTTCATATCTCTAAGTCGTGGAGCGCCTCAAGATATTACAATTTCATACGTTCAAAATTTTAACATAACAGAGCATGTGTCTAATTATAAAAATATATTTTATATGAAATGCAACGAATTGGCAATAGCAATTGAATATCGCATATACATGTCTGTACTATATCTTATAACTACTTTTCTACAACTGTCAAAATATCGATAACACTGGTCGCCATGGTCCCTACACCGGTCAAGGACCGCGCCAACCTGTTTGACCGGATATGTAGGGTGGATAAAATGGTAGTGAAATTATGGATTTTTTTACGCATGGGCGCTCCGTAAATATAATTACTTTTAGTCAGAACATGTGAGACTAGTGGACAACAAAAATAAACTACGGGTCTGCCATTGGGTTCCATTTTTGTAAAAATTCTATGTACAATAGTTCTACTGCTTTCTCCACTATCAGCCAGCTCAACAATTTTACTCACTTTTCGCCAAGTTTATTATATTTATTCTTAATGAATGGTCGATTATATATGTAAATATTAATAATTTTTAATATTATTGTTTACGTTACATTTTCTCTCGCAAACGGTTGTGTGTTTCTTGAAGGATATATTTTATTGCTCAACAGATAGATAAAGACAGCAGACAGAAAATATTACTGATGGTAAGGTTTTCTAAAGTGATAATGCTTTCGCCATTACATAGATGTGCCATGATACCACCTACTACAATATCAGTAACTATATATACAACAGTGTAGGGGTGAAGTCTGGTGGTCTTGTGGTTAGCCCTATGAACTCACACTCAGGTAGTTCAGGTCCGATCCCGGCCATGTACCAATGGGTTTTTCTAACTTAAACACATTTTCTGGGTGCGCTTACGGTGACGGAAATCCACATCATGAGGAAACCCACATTCGTGTAATCCGATTTGATCTAATCTAGGATCGGGCTTAGTTTCCCTCCTGGGTGGATTAGTCAGACGGCAGTCGCTCTGCGTAAAAACTGGCGCCGTCTTCAAACCCCTATATTAGGTAGCCAACCCCGATAACATCTTATATGGAAACGGGGCTGGGAAGAAAAAGATAGTACAGGGGTAGAAACGAGAAATCGATGCCTCTTAACGACCACCGACACCCATTGACAACTGCATTATTATTATGAAGATGCGTTGCCTTTCTTTCGTCCCACTACAATAAGCCATTACTTTATTAGTGTTACAAAGTGTCATACATATAATCTTACGATATCGTCAAATACCGCGCAACTCGATGAACCTTACAAATTTCTCGTGTAAGAAATTTGAATAATAATAGTCTATCTATTCATATTGCATGCGTTGTTTTTTTTTTATTTATTTTACATCGGCCAATTGATTCCAACTTTCCATTTATTATTTTAAGTTTAATATTTTCCTCCGCTATTGAAACTTTTAACTAAAATAGTTTATTTTTCCTTTTTAATTGATCCATGCCACAGATTGGATGGCCTAGCCGATTTTGAAATTTTATCTATTGCCGTTAGATTTTTTATAACGCGGCTGATAGTTGGGACAGTGAAGATGAGGAAAATAAGCAATCGCAGTCGATAAGCGTATCGACGCCCATGTAAATTTGCATTATTGTTATCTTCCTTTCCATTTCCTCTTCAATGGCAACCTCACGACATGAAGCTGTTGCTTAGCTGAGGTGTCTTGTGAGCGAGAGGCACCTCCCCGGTCGTGCAGGCACGATTCGGCTGCATTGTAGCATGGCACTACTTCGTTCTAAAGTGTGTGAATATAAAAATCGTTGGCTTCGTCATAGTCATCATCAGCACTACTCCGTCCACTACTAAATATTTGTCGTCTATTTGCTCGCATTGATATTGTTATCAAATCGACTAGCTTACTTTAATTGCAAAACACGATATCATATAATAATATTTGGTAACGAGGGCACTTGGTAAATATTTTTAAATGTTATAATTTTTTTTATAATAACGAATGATTATTATAATTAGCTCTATTTGCATATCGAAGTAGTTGCAGGTTTGAGAATATATCCTACAAAATACCGATAGTGTGGTGAGCGCAGGGGACTATTGCAACACATACGACGCGTGACGAGCCGACTGCAAACTCCCGAGCTTGAGGAGGTTTCTTATCGCCATTTTTTTCCTCACCATTCATTATCTTCATCATTATGAGGAACACAGTTGAGTGAAGGCAGCGACAAACTGCATTTCATGTGGCATTTGGCTGGCAAAACCGCTGAGGTACCTCTCGCTCATATCATAATACCGCCGTAAGGCCATGCTATGTGTGAGTGGCCAGCGGCCCATTGTAGAGGAGGAGGGACAGATCTGTGTACCAATTGACCGTGCGGGTGTTTATGAGCTACTACATAATTTAGCCTCGGTTTGCTCTCTCATAATATAAAACGCCAAAGTAATCCTACAAATATCATGAATACCAATGTTTGTTACCATATCACACAAAACCAGCTTAACGCTTTTGGCACAGATACAGATAAAAATCTGGAATAACCGATAATAATATCTTTATATAACAAGAGAATGTGGTTTCCATGAGGTAGAACTTGCATGGGTGGAACCGCGGGGTGCAGGTAGGACCAAGAATTATCTATCGATCAACTGAAAACTGCAAATATAAATAACGACTTTATCGATGAGTGTCGCGCTGCGGTATGCGCGAATGATGACGTCTGCGGTATGCGCGTATGATGACGTCTGCGGTATGCGCGTATGATGACGTCTGCGGTATGCGCGTATGATGACGTCTGCGGTATGCGCGTATGATGACGTCTGCGAGGTAAGGGAGCTTAGTCACTGTGACATTAAGAATAGTGACATGAAGTCATTGCTGCGTGGCGCAGGAATTGGGCCCTCACGACCGGATACGTACCACAAAAGCGGCATCGATGGTAGCCAAACTTTCTCGAGTTATGCCGAATGTCGGGGGAGCAGCCGCAGTCGTGTTCTTATGAGTATCGCAAACTGTATCATTCTCTATGGAGTAGAGGTCTGGGGTGAGGCACTCAAAATAGAAAGGAATAGAAAGCAACAAGCATCTACACAACGTAGGTGTGCACTGAGGATAGCACGTGCCTATCGAACGGTGTCAGAAGCGCCTGTGCTTTTTATATCGCGTACGATTCCAATTCACCTCTTGGGTGCCGAGAGAAGGCGTATCAGGGATGCTCAGAGGACTGGCGAAAAACATTTATCCCAAACCAGGACCCGAGAACGCGAGAAGACCTATGCACTTTGGCAGGAGCGCTGGTAATCTGCGGAGACTGGCCGCTGGACCTTTAGACTACTCGGTGGAGTTAGAGACTGGGTTTTGCGACAGCACGGAGAGCTACAATACCTCCTCACACAGTTCTTAACAGGACACGGACAATTCAATGCCTTATTGCACCGTACGGGGATCCGCAGCCTGCCTGGCTGTGTGTACTGTCCGGGCGATACGGACTCCGCTGAGCATACCTTTTTTGACTGTCAACGTTGGTGTGAAATACACAACGCACCCTGCGTTGGCATGAATGAGCAGGGAGTGCCTCGAAGCCCGAACGACGTCGTTCCCCGGATGTTGTCGTCGAACGGCAACTGGACAGCAATATCGGGGTATGTACGAGAGGTCTTAATTGCAAAGAAGGAAGTAGAAAGATTAGAGGCGTAATCGTTTAGAGTGTAGGGATTAGTAGGAGTGACAGCACCATGAAGTAATGCTAACGCGGTTCCGTGGCGCTGATTATAATGAGATGAGGTTTTTAGTGGGTAAAAATGCCACACTACCGGCCAGCTACGACATGGCGGTGTCTGTTTGAAGATTTTCCTCCTCCCGTGAAAAAATACTACCTCATGCTAATAGTTAAATGTTGGTAACCGGTGGCACAATGGCGGAGTGTAGGGTAGGATGGAAACGCATGACAATAATACGGATGTCTATGAGCGTCGGTAGTCGTGGTTCCGATTGCTAAATGCATAATTATACCCAGTCTTGACATGAAAAAAATTTTATTGTAAACAAATAATTAATATATACATAATAATCGATTACTTTCACGGTGTGCTAGTTTACTCCACGGTGTGCTAGTTTACTCCACGGTGTGCTAGTTTACTCCACGGTGTGCTAGTTTACTCCACGGTGTGCTAGGTGTGCTAGTTTACTCCACGGTGTGCTAGTTTACTCCACGGTGTGCTAGTTTACTCCACGGTGTGCTAGTTTACTCCACGGTGTGCTAGTTTACTCCACGGTGCGCTAGTTTACTCCACATATATAAAACAATTTTAAATATAAAAAGTATGTTCGAAGTGGTCCATTAGCTGCAATACAATCCTATAAACGTTAAGGCCAATTATCAGTAGAAGCGCGCACTCTTTCCTTGGGAAAATTCTTCTTTGCCAATAGTACGGATTGTTTAAGGGACTCCAAATTATCATAGCGTTTAGAGCAAGCTGTACTCACTAAAACTGAACATAAATCATAATCCAGCGAATTAAGGCCGGGACTAGATGAGGGATCGTCTTCAGCTCTGATCAAGTCCGGAACGTCCGTTTTAACCAAGGTTTTGTGGATGGAAGTCCGAGACGTTCTCTTCTGACCAATACTGCGTGGACTGGGGCTTTATGACCCGGCGCCGAGTCTTGCTGGTAGGACCATACTTGGTTGTTGAAGATGGTGCTCTTAAGGGGCTTAACAAGGAATTCTATCTTGATACATTTGTGCGGATATTTTGATACCTGTTCACAAAACATGACTCAGTCACACGCTCATGGCTAACACACCATCAAACCATCACTGATGTCCGATAATGCCCACGTTGCACTGTGTCGACTAATTGGGAAGCTTCCTGGGAGCTTTGAGCACAAATACGGTGATTTTGTTTGTTAAAATGTTGCTCAATTGTAAAAAAGTTATCATCCGTAAACAATATTTTTTTATGTCCACCCTTTGCGTACCGATTCAG
Source organism: Eumaeus atala (assembly GCA_017140195.1). NCBI lineage: Eukaryota > Metazoa > Arthropoda > Insecta > Lepidoptera > Lycaenidae > Eumaeus > Eumaeus atala. The sequence goes on along the minus strand of JAFELO010000578.1, from coordinate 117,106 downwards.
TAGTTGTTACGTTTTTACCATCCTATTCACGTTTAATTTATCAGCTAAGAAATGACCAGCACGTCTCTTATAGGCTGCAAGTCCTAGGTCATCTCTTAAAATACGCGAGATGGTACTAGGTGCTATCTTCATTACTTGAGTTTCTTCTAATCCCATCCCTTACTGCTTTGACCACGACTGTGGTAAGAGCACTACGCGGACGCCCGGATATTCCTGCGTCACAGAGGGAGTCCTGTTGTACATATTAATTGCCCTGTATAGATGCACTTGACTAAGGCCAAGTGTGTGGAAAATTTTAAAGATTGCATTTGGCTCCATACCTACTCTGTGCAATTCCACTCCATTTTAAGTTGTAAAATGTTGTACAATTTATCTTTAATTGTAAAATTATTACTAGCAGACTGGGTATATATAATTGACATTATGTATTTTTTGTTTATGTGTATGTAATATTAAATTGCGTATTTATTAAGTTATTTATTTAAATTATATTTATGTAATCATTTATACATATTGAATATGCCACTGTGTTCGCTGCCTCATTTTAAGTGTAATATTGTTTTTCCTCTGTGTACTGCTTAATATTGCCTGGAAGGAATTTCTGTATAGTAGTAATGCCGCTTTGTTTATATAATTATATTGTATTTGTTCTGTATTGTTAAAGTGTTGTGGCCAATAGAGGATATTTCATTAATTAATTCATTCCTACATATACGTACAATAAAAAGTGATGTAATAATTCACAGGTTAACATTATTTTACGAAATCCTTTTCATTTCTAGACTCTCCCGTTTGTACACGCAAGGCCGATACACGAGTGTGTCACCTATTTCGGCTGAAATGAGCCTTGATACAAGAACTGGGGCGTTACGCTTTTGTTGCCGTGGGCTGGGAGCTATTCGCTCTGTGGACAAACTCACAACAAACCTCGGAGGACTCTTTATACCGTACGACATGACAGCTGTTGACCAATTTTTTCTTAAAATTTTAAATGGATTTTCCTTTCATTTTTGTGTTAAATTTCTTAGTCCTATGAAGAAAAACTTCATATTTGGCGGGGTGTAGTTACATGAACAGTTGTAGCCTAAATAGTATGGAGCGTAACAATTTTTATATTTAGTTAAGATGTAGTGTCATACATGGCGCATGACACTACATTCTCCTATGCAACGGAATTCGGCCGGCACGACCGGGGAGGTACCTCCCGATCACTTGATACCACCGTAAGGAGACACCTACGTTGTCGCGTTTCGTGCGGTTCATGAGTAGCCGGTGGCCCATGGTGGGGGGGGGGGATAAAAATGAGGGCAACGCATCGGCATAATTATACTGATGTTCATTGGCATAGGTAGTCGTTGAGAGGCTCCGATTGCTCGCTTGGGGGGATAATATACTAAAAATAATGTTTTCATTTGCCGATCTTTTCCCGTAGGCGTCTCACGCGTAAAATCCATCCTAAGAGACACATCTTTTTTTTTTTTCAGAACAAGTAGTTTTTATGTTAATCCAGGTAAACTAGTTCCAGTTTCATCATGTTACCTGTTACCTACAAAACGGTCGGGCACTGTCGGTCTGGTCGGGTCGGTTTGCCGTCCGTACGGATCATTCGGATATTCTAAAGCAATAGCGAGTACACGCGTCGCGCAAATACTCCTTGTGTTGTATTGTGTAAAATAAAAGTATGGTACTTAACACGTCTGCGCAAATGGTTCTGCTGAATAGAGAACAGCCACAAAATCACTTACAGTATAAATAAGATATGTTATCTCGAAATCTGGTTTCCTTGGGATATGTTTAACACGGGTAAATTCGCGAACAACTAATATGATATGATTACACCTCTTTCATAACACCTGCAGAACTAAGACCAGTGAGCGGATGTAAAAGCCTTTGTCTATTATCTAAATACTTTGTGTATTATTGAGAAGAGATATTTTCTTTTCAAGTTATAACAAAATAATATTTTAAAACACTTGTGTAAATCTAAATACAATTGTTCTCATTTGCATAAGTGTTCAAAACTCGCGAATGAAACCGTTATTAGCCATGACGTTTGTTAACAATTCATTTGCTTATTTTCAACGAAAAAACACGTTGTTTAAATAATGCCACACTAAAAAGATGATTAACGTTAAATTGGAGAACAGAAATGCCGACTGCTTGAAATATGTTGCTAGTGCCTGGTGTGGCTCGCTTGATCAACACATAGCTTAATAACAAAGCACGTTAAATGTGTGAAGCCGTTCCGGCTGTATCAGGAATACATAAATCTACACAAAAGCACTTACTTACTTTGCTTCTGACGCAGTCGGTTTATTTGGTTACAATTAATGCTTTACTTATGTGAATTACTTTATGCACACAGCATGTATATTTTATCTTACAGTAATAACACACACCTACGTACATCGTACCTACGTATTATATACTCAGGTGATCATTATTGGCCTTTATACAACAGGAACAACACATCTTCACACCAGTTCCCTAGGGGGGTAGGCGGGGAGATTAAATTGTTGTATATATTGTTCAGTAGTGTTCACTAACTTCAAGTCTCATTTTTCGTTTGCCTAATTTTCGTATCGTTTTGATCACGCATGCACCACCACCATACCAAGCGAGCATAAAGGTATTCTACTTCAAAAACAAGAATATTAGCGTGTTTGGTAAAATATAATAAAACAATTTTTTTCTTGGAAGTAGTTTAATTTAATTCATATTATTGATTCTGTTTCTTATGGTTGAATGAAGGAAACAAATGAATTAGCCTATAGCCGTCCACTGTTGAACGTAGGCCTCCACCATGGAGCACCAACCATCCCGATCATTTGCAGCCCGCATCCATCAGCCACCCGCCACCTTTTATTATGATTGATTCTTAATAATTTATTGGAAGAATGGAATTAAAACTATTATTACAGTAAATGTGAAATGAAATGTCTAGTTGTAGGTATAGGATCAAATATTCATGTTCCACTTCTTTGGATTAGAGGTTAACGATATAATAAAAGTTGTAAGTGCGATGCGCAACAAAACGTATCACAATATGGACTTGTTGCTCGCCCACTGTGATATAAAATAAATTTGAGTTATAGTAGTTTCAAGAAAGAGATCGTATGGTTGTCGTGTCGTGCTATAAAACCTCGCCCGACGTCGCCCGCGGCAACAGCGTTATTGACAAAACGGTGTCACCTTTTCGAAAGACTTTACACCGAGCTAAATATTTAAAATGGAATAAAAATCACTATGAAACTACTGAAGATCCACCTGAGATACCACCCGCCGGGCGTCGTGCTCGAGTACGCCAGGAAAGGAGAAGTGAGGAAAAAAGAGATTGATCTGTTGGATTTAAATTGCAAGTGAGTGAGAAATAAAGATATTCTTATAGTGCTTAAAAGGGAGCATATGAACAGGATACTTTTCATGACGCATAATTGTTATGCCGATGTGTTGCCCTCCTGGCCTCCTCCCCTCGGGCTCGCAAAAAGCACGAGCGACATGTCACTTTGAAGTCGGCGGGTGTCATGTGTGCACGAGATTTTCTTTTCACTTTAAAATATATGAGTCCACGCATCGTGTGGTACACGCAACGGACATTGGAAATAATCCAATTGGCTCTTTGGAGATTTTGAGGTTTTATGGTCCATCAAAAGCTCGCGTCATTCGCTCCAATCCAGCCTATTTACATTTTCATCTTTACATACTTCGTCCCCAGTTCAGACATCAAAGAGTTAGCGGACCGTCTCACGCAGACGGAGCTCCTCATCACGGACGAGGTGCGGGAGCAGCTGGAGCGGTGCCTGGAGGCGCTGAGGAGGCGGCTGGACGAGGGACCGGTGGGCAAGCGCTTCTACATCTACAAGACGTTGCACACGCATGTGCTGCCGCTCACCAACGTGTGCTTCGACAAACTTGGCAACAGGTCGGTTGTATTTAGAACAACTTGCCTGTGTCTCGTGGGTAGGCAGTAGCTGGGCTATGATTTCGTATTGGCCTAACGGTGATGCTTCGCCTTTGTCCACTGCCGTGAATCGCAGCCACGGTTTCAAATGACACATATTTAAGGACATGTTATAAGAAAACATTATAAAGAATAAAGTCATCGCTCGCGCCGCGAACGGCAGCGAAAACATGAAATCAATCGACGATGCGCTCCGCGATTGATTTCATATTTTGCCGCCATTAAAAAGCCCTTCGCATATCGAATTCACTTTGCCGCGCTCCCGGTCGTAATGTCGCGACATCATCCATGGAGCAAATACGTTTTATGCGTACTCTACATTTTGTCTGTCTACATTCACAGTTCACGTCTTTCACGGGCACTCACGTCGTAAGTGAAATCATGTCATTTGTTTCACTATCGAGGCAATGGTTTTGATATTACCTATTGTTTTCAGATGTCTATCCGGTAGCTACGACAGGACGTGTCGCGTGTGGGACGTGCAGTCGGGAAAAGAGGTCAGGTCGCTGGTGGGGCACCAGAATGTGGTCTACACCGTCGGATATAACTCTCCCTTATGGTAAGAATTTTACGCCATCTGAAAAAAGTGTTATTACGCGAATTGTATAAAAAATCGCACAAGGACAGAGCGAATCTAAAGAAGGCGCGCAAGATAAAGAAGGGCCGGGTTAGACCAAAGCCCTTTATTGTCCTGTCGGAAAAATATGTACCAGCAACGCCTGGCTTCCGACATATCAAGCCCCCCCCCTCCCCCCACAGGTATCATCTCGGCGTCCTATGCATCCATCCATGGTACTTCGGTCTCCATTGCCGACGTATATTCCGCCCCCACAAGGTTCCCCTGTGGAATACTACCAAACGCACAACTCTCGTCCATACTCTCTACGCATAAATGGTGACAGGGCATAAGTCGACCTTATCTATTAAATGTCGAGTCATCTTGGCTCGGACGCAGAGGCTACAAACGCCCCAGATCACGCTATAGGAACGAAGGTCGTCGCCGTCGATCGTCCTTAGCGAGAACCGCGCCCTGTTCAGCTGGGTCAGGCAAGCCCGCAACGCCACTTCAATGGCTACCACAACCAAAGTTAAACCCTGTTCCCTCAGGATGGTAACGTTCCCCCACCATAGTTCAAACCTTGTCCTAGCGGTGGGGCTTAGTAGCCTGGGGTGAACCCAGGCGAAGCCAATTGAACCGAGGGGGGTCTTATAAGAAGAGGGGGCTTAAAGATCACGAGAAGGAATTGCTCTCAGCACCCCTCTTATAAGAAGAGTGGATCTAAGAGCAACAGGAGGTGGCGCTATTGCGCACGGGGCAAGGGGCGAGGATGATAACCTCACCCCATTGCACTGTCCCTAAATCGGTGGGGTTGTCCTGTAGTGTTGGCCAACCTCATCTGTGGAGGTGGAGTTGGACCCTTAGGGGGCTGACCGACCGTCGAGGTGCCCTGATGATTTTTGTTCCGGGGCACCGCACCAAAGGCGGCACTGATGGCACTCGCGGTTATTTTTATGGTATTCGGCACTATCATGTACCGCGAGTCCCACACACCACTGGACCTCACCCAGGGCAGGTGAAGACGCGTAAATGCGTTTCCCAACGTCAACAATAAAAAAAGGATAGTAACGTTCAATGTGAAGGATGTCCGTCCGCAACAAAAAGACTCGAGAGACCCTTGCTTCCTTCGAGAAACATAATATCGACGTCCTACTATAGCAGGAACCGTTTTTAAAACCGTGTAATAGAGATACCAAAATCCGCAATTTCAATTCATTGAGAATAACAGGTGGCGGTTCCAAAAAGGCGACTCTGACATCTATTATAATAGAGTACTACATCGCTACACAGTACACTGCATAGAGCTCTGCATTATGCTCGTTACAACCTATACAGGAGCGATATCCCGAATCATCCCAGCGTAGAGCTGGCGGTGTTCGCAGACGATACCGCCCTTTACATGAGTCAAAGGCCTGTCAGGGTATCCCACGCTAATCGCCGTCAGTGCGCTCGTTGAGCGGTTCGCACCATGGAGAAGAGAAGCCAACCCTGAAAAGAGCTATATGCTTCGATGGCGCAGCTGTCGGTGGCACTAGTCACAACAACGCTAGACGCATCGTGATTGCAGTAGCCTGTAAGGCACAGAAGTACCCCGAGAAAATTCTGTGAAGTATGTCGAAATCACTCTTGATCGTACTCTCACATTCAAAGAGCACGTAAAGAAAGGCAGTGATGAAGCGCGGTACGTCTTACCTAAGCTTTATTACCTAACAAATGATAAAAGTCGTCTCTTAGGAACAAGATTACGCTCTAGAAAGTCTGTATTTGTCCGATACTGTCATGTTTCAGCCTGGTATTGGGCTTTACCCTCTCACATAGAGATTTCGCAGAAAGTACAAAATCGCAACCCGGGAATAGCCACCAGCTATCCGTGGTATATACGCAATGTTGACCGTCACAAGGGCTTTCAATTGCCCTCGATCAGGGGTCATTTGAAAGACATCTGAACTGAGTATTTCGTTCGGGTGCCTCGTCACCCCAACCCTCACGTTACGAAAGCAGTGCCTTGCCCTACATCACACTCTTCAAGTCATACAATAGCACACACGTTTGACTACGAACAGTCTGAACGACACCTTCAGAGTATGGACTAATTTGAGTGTGACTAGCAATTTTCCATCGAATAACACAATTAAAGTTTAAAATATGTAATTAAAAATAAGCATATTCAGAGTTATAATATTCAGATTTAGATTTACACATTAGAAAATTTATCATTTACAGACATACAGTTCAGGTACTTGGTTTTATATATCAGAAGAAGAAAAGTATAGATCAGTAAGTAAGTGACGCACTTTGATGCTTACAGTGACCGCGTGATAACGGGATCGTTCGACAAAACTGCCAAGATCTGGGATGCGGAGAGCGGCGCGTGTTTGACGACTCTGTGGGGCCACAGCGGAGAAGTGGTAGCGGCGAGCTTCAGCCCCCGCGGGGACCAGGTCGCCACAGCCTCCATGGACCACCTCGCTAAACTGTACGACCCTACCACTGGTGAGATACGGTGGTTGTACTGCTGAATGCATCCGAATTAGGTATACACAAACGGAGTAATACATTGATCACCTGCAGACCTGTAAGCTGCTGAGACGTTGCGTGAGGCTCATCCAGTACTCTCTCACTGGTGGATGGTTAGGTGAAGGAATATAATAAAGATAGAAACATTTGTAATCTGTTAGGCGAATGATTATGAGCATTTTGTGCGTACTTTTTTTTAATATGATAACTTCTTTTAAATCGATAACGCTAGCTGCATGCACGAAAAAGTAGGTCGATAGTAATGTTCCGAATGGGCGAAGCCGTCGAGCAAGGGAACGCAACAAGTACTATCTTTGACTACATCGGGCGATACGTTCAAATATCAATTGAAGTACCGATATCACGTAAAATGATATCGTCCTTAAACCGACATACAACCAGTTTATTTCCACCATAAAATGAAAGGCAATAATACACAATGATGAGCAGATAGTTTTTATATTAGTTTTTGCTGTACCAACAATGTTTATAATGTTTACATTTGTACCAGGCGCAGAGGTGCAGACCTTCGCCGGCCACACCGCGGAGGTGATCGCGCTGCAGTTCGACCCCAACGAGGGCCACCGGCTCATCACCGGATCCTTCGACGGCACTATATCCCTGTGGGACACGAGGCTTAAAGAGTAAAGTTCTACTGCACGAGATGCATCCCGCCGTTTCAGCAGTGTCATTTATATACAACCTGTGTCCACTAGCACTATTATAAAATAACTGAATAATATGGATATACACCTGAATAAATAAAAAAAAATGGTTTAATATTTCCACAATTCTTTAACTAGAACTTACATTTAAGACCGGTTTCGACTTATCATCATCAGGTAAGCCGTAAGATAAATTGAAACCGATCGCAAATATAAATTTAAATTTCAGGAATCGTGGAAATACTACAGCAATTTATTTATTTAAGTGTTACCATGAATCTCCATCAAGAAGTGACAAACGACAGTACATTCGATCAACTATTTATATTAATCATATATAAATATTGGGGATCAAATTTTCAAAACTCTTTTTCACATAGGCAGTCACAAAAGATGCCGGTGGCAGCCCAGACACAAATTTGATAAATATAAGTATGATCGCCGCGCCCGAAAATCAGGATCATGATTTTCGGGTGGAACGTTAGCGTGCGCTGATTGGTCAGCGAATGAATTATGGCGTGTTATTCTTAAAGAAAATGAAAAAAAACAACACGACTGTGCAAAATAATAAGCATTATGTTATATTACTTCACAACAAACTACACAAAATACAACAGCCTTCTTCGGACTTGATCTTATATGGAAGCGAAGAGAACACAGCTTCGTCCGATTGATATGAGTACTGTAGAGTTTAGTTGCGTTCGTATGACTAGGTTTGGGGTCGAAAGACTGGTCTAATCCCCCCACCTCCTGGTAATGGGAGAGATCCATCCCAATTTTAGAGTGTTTGTAACAGCTAATATAACTATTATTATTATGGCTAGAGGGCCTGAGTGGTGTCTCCTCCCTCGAATCTGATGTTTGTGCAGCTCGCACTCGGTAGCTAGAAAATAGCCGTGTAAATGGCAGCGTCACTATTATTGGAGCGAAGCAAATCGCGAATCGTACTGGATTTAATCGCTACTCTGAAGGTGTCTTTAGGACTGTTCGTAGTCGAACGTGTGTGCTGTTGCCAGACTTAACTAGTGTCAGGGTTGTAGCGTATGTTCCGCATCTGTCCCTGGGGACGTCTGCGTGTCCCTACATGACGTACGCGGTGTCGTGTCTGTGAGCGTGTTTGCAGAAAATATTTGACAGTAGTCGTGGTGTGGTCGTATTCGTCCGACTGAACGTGTCTGGGACGAAGACCGGTGACTGTCAAACAATTTGGATCATAGTCCGCTTGTGGCATAGTTGGGGTAACGAAGCACCCGACCGAGAATTACAACGAGGTGCACGATATGTTCTTCGGGTCACTTCTACGGTGTCGTGTTAAATAATTGGATTTGTACTGTGCCATTGTATGTTAGAATTACTTAGAAAATGTAAAAGACGTTAACCATCCTAAAATATTGCTTGTTATGTTAATTCAGGCGTTTAATTTTTATAGAAGAAATATATTTCATTGTGTACACACACTCGTATAACCAAATTATTAAGCAGAAATATTCCGAAACCTACACAATTAGAAGTTGTAAAAATAAGGAGTTGCGGTCAAATCGTCTACACTGTCTTGTTTGGCCTTCCTTATCCCAGCCTCACGTATGGAGAGGGAATGGGCACACAAACTTCACGTAATACCGTTGAAGTTGAGATAAGGACGGGTGCTTCCGCATACATGGGTTTCTGCTTCTATGGGTGCGGGCTACAATACAGATGACAGCTTTTTTACAGTATAGTGAGCTCACGACAATTCGCATCTCCTCATATGGACAGATGAGACTAAATATGTATATTATCTCCTAGCAAAGCATTGGCTTATGCTGCTGACAAATGAATGTAGTCGCTATGTATAATATAGTTTAAAAGGTACGGAACATAAACATGTTTAATTAGTAACGAGCTATGATTTTCTGCACTTTTACCACACTCTTCGTTCCACCTTCGTATTTTCCAATTAATTCAATTGTATTCATATAACATTCGTAATATCTATACGATTTGTACGGAATAGAAGAATGAAAGGGAGTAGGGAGTGTACTATTGTCTGATCACATGTGTATGTGGCATTTTGCCGCATTCTCCTCGTGTTGCGCCACTGGAAGGGCAGGGGCGGTGCTCCCGTATTGTTCTTACTCTTGTCTCCGCTCGTGAGGGTTCATAGTATAACATGTGCAGACGCGTGTCGGTGCTGCTGGGGCACGGTGCTGAGATTTCCAACGTGCAGCTGAGCTGGGATAGCTCGCTGGTCGGCTCGGCCTCGCTCGACGGCAGCGCGCGGCTGTGGGACGCGCGCCAGACCACTTGCCTGGCAACCGTGACGTCACACTCCGATGAGGTGAGGATATATCAAGTTACAACTTGATGATTATATGTACAACATAACACTTTCGTGATAATATAGGTATAAACGAGCAACCTCTACCAAGCTAAGGCCGTGATGATATGAAAAAAAATCAGATAGTCGTGATGATATGAACCGAAATTGAGGTTTGACGCAGAATGTCTGCGATATTTTCACTGGCTCTTCAACCTTTATGGAAATTCGAGCAAGACTATTAAGGATATGACACGTTACTATTGAATTAATGTATGTAAATAGCGCCATAAGGCGCTAACCTGAACTATATTTTTGTATAATAATGTTGCATACACCTGTTAAGGTTAACAGTTTTGTGCCAATGAATAATGTAAAACTTTGTTCTTCTTATTGTGAAAATTGTGTATTGTTGGTGTATCTTAAATAAATAAATAAATGTTTATCAGATCCACCGTGTCTGTAAAATTCGTGACGTTCGATAATAGATTTGTGAGAATGTTATTTTTGAGCAAAAAACTTTTCATCTCACTTAATTTAATTGCAGGTGTTGGACGTGTGCTTCGACTGGGCCGGTCATCGCCTGGCCACGGCGTCCAGCGACTGCTCGGCGCGCGTGTACGACGTGCGGTCGCACTTCGAAGAGCTGGCCGTCATGAAGGGTCACAGGGAGGAGGTCTCCAAGGTACTGCATCTGCCTCCGTCACGCAGGAAGCGGTCCCCTAAAATCACTAAGACGAGTACGCCGTACCCAGTACCACCCTCCCAGTACCACCCTCCCAGTACCACCCTCCTAGCTCTCATCATACAGACTTCATCATCATCATTGCCATCAGTCGGAGGACCTTTAATTCCTCCTGCTCGCTCTGTATACAATGTAACATTTGTATCTGCTTGTGACATAGATACAAGTATATTGTATGACGAGGTGCTAAGGCGACAATGCGGAGTGGCCAACACTGCACGCAGAGGTACCTCTTGATCATGAACCTCTGTCAATACCTCGGCTTGTTCCTATTTTATTTCCCAGGTGTGCTTCAGTCCCGCCGGCGGGAGTCTGCTGACGGCGTCTGCAGACCGCAGCGCTAGGATATGGAATGCGGCCACAGGGAACTGCGTGCAGGTAGAAATAGCACCTATTACTGAATATGCTAAAGCACTAAGTGGGTCCCACTGTATTAGTAGGGTAGCGGTTCCAAGACTCATTGTGGTGGTCGTTCTTGCTCTAGGGGTGGAGACAGGAGGTAAGGTGCGCACCTTACTTAAATTCGGTTAAAATGTTACTGCACTCAGTGCGAGTCATGCGAGAAAAAGAAACAGAAGATGAAGCTAATTTTGCTTATGAAACAAGGTGTCAATACTCAAAAATTCATGGAAAAACAATAAAATCGACTGCTTAATACACATTTGAATGTGCCCGGTGTCACTCACGTTAGCAAGGGGTATCTAAGTTTCACTAATGCAAATTAGTGATGTTGAAATGTTTTTTCTTACGTAGAGAGATCCGACTCATAACTGAAATAAAAACCAATGCTACTAACCATTGTTTTTTTTTCAGTTAAGAGGTAAGATTATTTCGGATCAGACACATACATCAATTTTTTAACAGACATGTTCCCATTATCACTAATTCAGGATCTAACGATGGGATACCAGAGAAATCGATGGATTACCATAGATTTCACTGCTCAAAACGCTCTTTTGCTATATACATATATATATATATATATATATATATATATATATATATATATATTCGATATTATTGGTACATTTGCACAATATGGTAGCCATCCTCTTGTGTCACTGGCCTGATAATGGAAGGAACAATTCCTTAAAGTTCAGAGTAAGGCGATATTCACCGATTAAAAACTGATTTATTTATAAAAAATATGAAAGATTAGATTTTTGGCTCTAAGTACTTATTTGTCATTTATTTTTACAAATATATTAGATTTACAAATATACAAGATTCCCGATTCCATACTCAATTGTCATCCAAAATCGTCCTTGATTGTACATGTGTAGTAGATGAGCTGTAGATATGATAGAAACATTTTCTTTTGCAAAGTCAACCTTACCCATATAATCGAGACAAGTTTTTCGAAGCAGTGTACAAAAAGCAACGTCATTTTGACTCAATTTGACAATAACTTACCATTCGAACAAAACATGGAG
>JAFELO010000578.1:35317-101475 GCA_017140195.1 Eumaeus atala | reverse complement strand
TTTTTCAATAGGTTCAACAGGCACTAGTGCGGATAGCTGTCACAGCGTTTCTTCCCTATTACTCCATTAACACTCCATAGTACTCCATAGTACTCCATAGTACTCTTACAACAAAATTTTCTAATATGAACCATGTCTCTCTTCTGTCTCTTACCCTCTTCTTGGTTTTCAACTTATAAGAAACTATAGGCTTGGCAGAGCTAGTGGAGGCGTCGCTATCTACCTCAGATCTACAATTAATTTTAAAATTCTTAACTTGTCGCCTCAACCACCTCCTTCAAATGAAGCAGAGCGTCTCCTTCTTGAAATTGAGTTGGGACACTTAAAAGTCTTTTATAGTCCCCATTTGACCGTAAACTATTTTCCTTCCTTTGAAGAACTTTTAGACTTTTACACCCCTTCCTTCAACATATAATAATAATGGAAGATTTTAATACCTACAGGTATGATCAAAGACGACGTTCGTTCTAAAAAACTTACCTCTATTATCTACTCCTACAATTTACATATCTTGCCCCTTGCCGCTACGCATCACTGTCCAAATTCATCCCCATCTCTTCTCGATTTAATGATTACTTTATTAATAGATTAATAGATTCTCCAGCGCATGTCGACAGTGTGCAACCGATGGTTTTTCGTATCATAATTTCATTTTCCTATCCTATAAGCTTCGAGTACCAAAAATCAAAGGCAAATTTCTCATGCAGCGTAACTTTAGAGTAGTGAAATTGGACCAACTTATCCCGGAGGCTGAGAAAACAGACTGGACAAAAATATATGCTACTGAAACTATTGACGCTAAAATTAACATTTTATATAAGCTCATTATTGCTCTTTATGACAAACACCCCCCATTGTGCCCTGTGAAAGCGAAACATTCACCCGCCCCCTGACTTACAGATGAAATACTGGCAATGATAAAAAAAGGAATAAAGCCAAAGCAAAGTTTAGAAACTACTACACAGATTCCAACCGGGAAATGTATAACAAGGTCCGCAATCGATGCAATACTATGTGTGGGATGCACAATTACGCTACATCCATAACTCAATCGAAAGTGCCGATCAAGCTAAGACTTGGAAATTTTTAAATTCTCTAGGCATTATTATTTATAAATCGAAAACTTCAATTTCTCCAAATTTAGACATTGAATCATTAAATAACTACTTTTCTGGCCCTTCCAATTCTTTTGACTCTCATGTGAAAGCCCAAACTTTAAGCAACCTTTCTCAATTACCTATACCAAATCCCTCCTCATTCGATTGTACACCACTGTCTGCTTGCGGTATTCAAAGGACTATTATGTCCACTTCCTCGAAGGCCGTCGGCTGTGACAGCCGACTTAAGGTAGCGTACTGTCACCTCTGCTATTTTCTATTTTCATTAATTGTATTTCACAACATATAACCTTTTCCTACCATATGTATGCAGATGATTTACAGATTTATAGACGAACCCCTTTGGTTTTGCTATCAGACTCCACCAGCCAGTGCAATAGTGATCTAGACTGCATATTAAAGTGGAGTCAAAGTTTTGGTTTAAATTTAAATCCTGCGAAAACTCAAACTATTATAGTAGGTATCCGGCAACTGATTTCCAAAATTAATTGGAATGAGCTACTAATTAATATTTCTGTTGGGAGCAATATCATACCTTTTAGCACCTCTGTCAAAAATCTAGGTAACCACTTGGACCAATCTCTTTCATGGCAAGTACAGTTACAAGAATTACGTATGAAAATTTTCAGTGCTGCAGGCTCTATAAGACGTCTTAGTATGTTTCTTCCAATTCATACTAAAATATTACTATTGCCTATTGTAGATTACGCTGATGTCGGCTGCAGCGATCTCAACGAAAGTCTTCTCTCTTCTCTAGAGCGTCTGCAAAATCTATGCATTCGTTTTATCTTCGGGATCCGCAAGTATGACCACGTCTCCGAATATCGCAGAATGCTAAAGTGGCTTCCAATAAGATTACGCCGGAACTCTTTTATTCATATATATCATTTCCTCTTTAACATCCTTTTCAATCCATTTACTCCTACATATTCAAAAGAAAAAAAATCCTATCTTGGTAATAATACGTCTGTCCTTCGTTCCTCTAATAAACTCTTGCCTTTCTAGTTCACAGAACCTCTTTCTATGACTAAGTCTTTCACCTTATCAGCAATTCGACTATGAAATGCATTACCCGTAGATGTACAGAAAGCGCAAACCTTTCTTTATCCACCGTGTAGTAGATATATCCATTCCCAGTACACCTGTGTTGATGTCTTAACACCTGTGTTGTCCCTGTCGCTTTCTTCATGTATTAATAGAGTACATTTCTCACCATCGTTTCATGTTATTTATATTGTATGTATGTATGTGTGTATGTGTATGAATGTACATAGGTATGTATTTATTTATATGTTTTTTTTAAATTCGTGCGTCTTTTAACATTATACATATGTTTCATTTTTTCCTCATGCCGATTTCTACCCCAGTTCCACACGTTGCACTATTTCTCACCAGCCATTTGGTTGTCTGGCAGAGACCGCTACCAACAGTAAGACCGCCGTTTTGTGCGTATCACTATTATTAAGTCTGATTTGTTATTCTTATTTTTTGTACGAAATAAAGCATTTATTATTATTATAAAATAATAAATGAAAATGAAATATTTATTATAATATTTCGATTTTAATTGAGAAATTGCTCTTGTGCTAATTGTTATAAAGTCTCAGTGCCATAACAAATATACTTTTATTAAATTGTGCAGTCGTATGTATGGTGAAACCAATTTTGTTTCTGCTGCTTACCCTATCTGAAAAAGTGAACAAATTTGTGTTTGTTCTTGTAAACAGGACCACAACATTAACAGTGGCAAGGGAGTCGAGCGGCAAGGGAAAGATCTCTTAATGTTGCATATAATGCGGCCTCCATACAGTGGTAAACTTCTAGCTCTACTCCATCACATGCCATTACACACTGCGCCATTTTCACTTCATTTCGGTGACTTCATTCCGGCGTAAAGTGGCAGTGTCGCTGCCGCGTTTTGTGCTGTTTGTGAGTAGCCGGTGGTCCATTTGGAGGGGCGGCGGTGATATGAGGACTACGCATCTACATAACAATCATGCAAATGTCCATGGGCGTCGGTTATCATCAAAAGGCTCCATTTGCTCGTCTGACTCTTTTTGCTTTAAAAAAAAACTTGTGATATGATAGACTAACTTCTAAAGTCTGGTTTTATTTTTTTAATTTAATGTTTGTTTATTTACACGATGTAATGAGTATCCTCTTGCTCCTACAGGTACTGTCCGGCCACCAGGGCGAGATCTTCTCCTGCGCCTTCTCATATGCCGGAGACGCCATCATCACGGCGGCCAAGGACAACACGTGCCGCATCTGGAGATGATTGGACTGGTGGTTCTGATGGACTGCCTGATCATAATAACTAACTCAAACCTTGTTGTTCATGTTTATAAAAATTGATCTCCATCGGCCACACAGATTCCAAATCAAACGTGTGCTACATTCTTAATTTAAAAAACAAATACTACTTACCTATCTATTTATATATAATCTACAAATAAAAAAAGAATAATTTAAAGAAATTGGTAATTTAATTATGAACAAAAAAGTTTTTTAGAATATGTACCTACTTACTTGCTATAGTTTATAGTCAATCTTTAGCATACAAAATTATGTATTTAAACCAGGAGAAACTTTTAATCTGCGACAAGTTTTATATGAAGCACTATATACATAATTAAACAATAAATATGCAATTAATAAAGTTTCTAACATGTCTGAAAAAAGTTGAATAATAAAATAACGATAACACGTATTTAATTGTTTTATTATTAGAACCATTCTCGTCCTCGTAGGCTCGAAAGAGCGCACTGCAAACCGCTACATGTGCATTGCCAAAGAAAATCATTATCTATAAAGTTCAGTGTCTATAAAATTTAATATAATATCTCCTGTTTGAATAATATAACAAGAATAAGTACTAAGAGCACAGCAACAATACAGCTTGGTGTTCCTTGGACAACGAATATGCCGGTGAATAACGTACAAGGGCGTCGATTACGTACACAAAATGGCGCGGATACTTGACGCTTAGTGCACACCGAAATGGATCGGGGAGCGACCGCGACACTTACGAGTGGGCAAATGGTACTATGTAGTGGTATAATAATGTTGATAGTCATAAATTATAAGACACTGAAAGTGCTCTGCAGCGCTGCCCTCCGATTCCGTTTTTATTGAGCCAAAATAGCAAAGGCTGACACCTTAATGTCGGTTTAGTCTACACGGTCAACATTTTAGTCGCGTCATTTGCCGCTTTATGTCGGCACCACATAGGAAACTAAAGCTTCCAACGACTGGTTTTAAAACCCATTGCTTTCTTCGTAACAGTCCCAGCCAAATCTCGTACAATTCAAACGCTAGTTTTGACCACTTGCTACGTTACGCTGTCACGTTTTGTTAAATGCGGATGAGTAATGCCTGTACTCACTTGTCATTTGCCGTAATTTTTCAAAGTGACTGAGCTAATCGCTGTTTGTCATTGTATTCAAAATGTCGGTAATGCGACAGCCGAGTGAACGCCTGACGTAATGTCCACATTAGACTGTTTACTTTATTCATTGTTACAACGGTGTCACATATGTAGCTATGGTGTGGACACCACTCAGGTACATGCGGCATTAATGTTTTAGATTGAAATAAGTGTAATGAACGAGTTACAAACTTGTACACAACATAATAAATCAATCCTAGTAGTTTGTAGTATTTGGTGGTTTCCAGGAGGGCGTGATAGCTTGTTTTGCAGGTTGTATCTTAAACGATCTAATTCGTAGTACTTACACCATACGTATAAATAGTTTACCTTAGTTTAAATGTGAAAGTTGGTATTCATGTTTGTTTTTATTTCAGGCGAACATTAATAAATTAGTTTGTGTGAAACATAAAATTGTTTTTACCAAGAGAAATTGAATGGTGCGACAAAATATATGTATTTGAATTTTTTCTGGAAATTGTGTTCAGCTTCCAGGCAATCCTGAAGAGGAGGGTAATGCAACTTCTGGATGTGTGCTTGTTTATGGATGTCCTTAATCATTGAAAGGCTACGACTGCTCGTTTGAAACTCACATAGGCATCATTCACTTAGGAAATCATGTATAACGGAACGATAAACGGTCGAGGGGTTGATAATAATAGCTCAAAACATATTTCGTCTTATTGTTCTATTTACCGTCACGTGTGTATTTGTGTGTGTGTGTGTGAGTGTGGACTCCCAATCTCTCAGGGGTCGAGTAATGCGATAACCGAGGTACCCTCGCCAACATAGCGCAGTTAATAATTTATTATTTTTAGCACGCTTTTATCAGTTTATTAAAAAAATCTTGGTTGATTTCATTTTTAACATGAACATCATGTAAGCGGCAATATTCCCTATAACGTAATCAAATTGGTGATCATTGTAAGTTGTCAATACCAGAGGACGCATGGAGGGTAATCATTATTATGAATAACTTACTTGCCCTTAGAAAATTTATATTTTGACGTATGCCTAAATGTTTCCGTCGACATTTGCCATCAGATGATTCGTTAGAAGTCATACTACTTTGGCTTAACAAGAGAATGCTGAAGTTGACCCCTGCCATTACATAAGATTTAATGAAGAGCATATCATCACTAGAGAACACCGATTCCTTCCGATGATGGCCCGTGACGTTATTGAAATTTAAAAAAAAACATCCAAATTTCAATACAGAAGATGGTTGGGTTCTTCCCTCTACATGTGACCCAGTGATAAACATAATCAAAACAAGATAGCAAGATATAATAAGTACAGTTTATAGAGTATAGGCGTACCTCCCGGTACGGTAAGTAGAGTATAGGCGTACCTCCCGGTACGCCTATACTCTACTGTACAGTATCGTCCTCTTTTCTGTACGGGAACACTTCTTAATCTACAAACAGGGCCAATAAAAGACGCTTCTTACGGAAGGCTGATCGCAACAGGCTCGTTATTAGTGAGTTTGACTATAAGCGTAACATTTCTACAGCCAAAAAACTAACAGTCTGATGATATTGAACGTGTTGTTAATTCGACTTTATTTTATTATAAAATTTATTTGCAAAGAGAGTGTAAATAAAGATCTTCAAAAATGGCAAATATTTGTTAAACGCCGCAAAGTGCAACAAAAAGATAAATAGATACTTTTTTATGCCGTGTAATTTTCAACGCGATGGGCTGGTGGGAGACTACTTAGGCACGCTTAGCAAACCAAATTACTAAGAAATTAGAAACACAATTGATCATAAAATTAACCAGTAGCAATCTATACAACTCTGAGATTTCTATAGACCATGTGGGCCACTACATGGATAGCGATACAATGATATTTAAAAACGAAAGAAACAATTATAAAAAAATAAATGTTAAATACCGTGTTTCTACCGTGAACATTAGAAAGTTAAAATATTCTTTATACATGTTGGTCCCTATCTATATTATATATTGCTAACGATCCGCCCGGATACAAAACAAACAAATTATACACCTTCCAGGGGAATTGCTTTATTCAAGGGAGACAATCCGTTTATTAGATTTAGAGAACATGTATCGCATACAGACAAACAGTTTTTGGGACGTTGTTCATATTCATCTTCTTATTCTTTTACGTAAAACTACGGAATGTATTTGACTGAAATTTAACATACATTAAGATTACCGTCAGAAGTAACGTAAAAAATACTTTTTATCCAGTAAAACTGACTGTGAAACTATGTTTGATTTGATTTATGGAATAGAATATATAATATTATAAGCTATGAAATATTTAGGTGTACTTCCGTAACGCCTGCGCTTTGCGCCTTGTATAAAACGAAACCGCAAAGCGTAACCAAACGATCAAATATCAAGACGTTGCAACCGCCGATCTACCACGAAGCAGTCACGATTGAAAGTTATAATTTAATGATTATCAGAATGACGACTGCTTTTTCGTGTTTAATTTACAATAAAATATTCTAATTTAAATATTAAATATGTTGAAGTACTCTTTTATGAATAATATGTACCGTATAATAAGTGGCAAAGTGTAGTTTTATGAGGTAGTGCTATGTTGCATTGCAGACGAATTTAGCCGGCACGAG
This sequence comes from Eumaeus atala, assembly GCA_017140195.1. NCBI lineage: Eukaryota > Metazoa > Arthropoda > Insecta > Lepidoptera > Lycaenidae > Eumaeus > Eumaeus atala. Next base: position 94,324 of record JAFELO010000578.1, on the reverse strand, counting down.
TAGGTGCCTTTCACTCACGTGACGTTGCCGTTGAGTGACAGCTATGCTATCGCGTTAACGCAGACCCATTGGAGGAGACGAGGAAGAGCACTCAAAGCATCTGCATGACAATAATAATGCGGATGTTGGTGGGCGTCGTCAAAAAAGAAAGAACACCGAAGCAGAAGAACCTTATCAATAATGATAAAAGCAAACTTTAAATGGATTGATGGAGCGAATAAACTGACGCTTTTTTTGGACTTGACTTGAGACTTTCGATAAATTACTATTTTAAATTCACTAAAGGCACACAATAAAAATACCTACCTACCTAACTAATAATCCCTTCAACTTCAAAATCAACAATAAAATTCTTCACTTGTGTTCACGCCTGTACCAATCGCACGGGCCGCGGCGCGTCCCGTCGCTCGCAGGTCGTACCGCGCCGGGCTCGAAACCGCGCGCACGATGCTGCGGCTCCTGGTGGCGGCGCTCCTCGTCGCGCTCGTGCACGGCAAGTACAACTACTCCGTGCACTGGTTCACTGTGCCGCTCGACCACTTCGCCTACCAGAGGAACGAGACCTTCAACATCAAGTACCTGGTCAACGACGACCACTGGGACAGTCGCAGTGGACCCATCTTCTTCTACACTGGAAATGAGGTACTTTACTATTTCTATAACACTGGCTTCTGCTAACGCGTGCGCATGAAACCAGACAAAGATCTATCCCAAATGAATTATTAATTCTTAGATAAAAATGGGCAATGTCGCCTAAGTGCTAATGCATCACCATGACTGAAATATGGCATAGGTATAGATTACAATCTGGAGAAACACAAAAATAATTGTTATGCTGAAAAAGATGAATTACACCTCTTTTAATTTACAGTTACATATTACACTTTAATTTACAGTTTAAACCGTATCATTTACAAATTACATTTCAATTTACAGTTTAAACCGTATCATTTTTCTCCAAAATGTTGTATTGGCATACAATTGAATTATCAATGTTATCATTGTCATAAAAATTATTTAGGAAAGCTGAGTTACAAGTTATAAGTTTGACGTCTTTGCCTGTGTATGTGTGAATGTGGCTGTGGCATCGTAACTGCAACGGATGGACCAATTTCGACGCAATTATTTTTGCAATTGGGATCAAATTTGGATCTCTGTTTGATCACTTGCTATGTGGAAATCCTATGTTAATGTCTAAGAAAACTTAACTGTAGGTATTTTTGTCCCGCTAAATGTTATACGTTTTATGTTTAAATGTTAATACGCCGCGTTCTACTCTGCTGGTCTTCAATACATAAACAATGTTTGATAGCAATATGACATGTTCCTACTGGCCAGTTTACAGTCCTAATCGTTGGTTTATGTTCATAAGACGTTTCACATATAAATACAGAAACCGTCTGATAAGTAAGAAGAAATAACAATTACGACGTGAGCCAGTTATTGTTTAAAAATAATAATTGTCAGAGGATTATAATGATTTAGAGAATATAATATGTGTTTAAGTTTATGTTACTTTATTTAAATTAGGCACTCCAACAGCACATTACAATATTGATAAATTACACTTTATGTGTTATTCTGATGAGTCTACCAATAACAGAGTACACGTCACTCATAAAAATATCATTTGGTCTGAAGATAATAATTGAAATTGAGTTAACAACATAAGATCCTGATAATAACTTAAAAAAGTACATAAAGTGTGATACTATATAGTTAATATCATTGCAAATATACATTTTCACATGCCATAATACAAATGCATCAGGTCGATGTCAGTCTAGAAATACAAGTGGAGAATATAATGAAATAAGGGTACTAATGAAATGAATAAGATGTCAAAATTAAGATTAAGTCAAGGTCAAGGTGTCTAGCACTTCCATTACCTATATCAAATAATAAATAGTTACAGCACACTAATTATAACAGGCAAAAATTTAAATGCAATGGAAGACGAAATTAACATTACAATGGTAAAAATAATTTACTGGTTGACATCAAATAATTTGCTAATAAATTTAAATAAAACCAATTTAATGAATTTAGAGGTCATCGGAGCCAATTATCAGATTTTTACATAAACTATACGGGATCTCGTAGTGACGAATGTTTAACGCGGAAGACTCATTCCGATAGACTGTTTAGAGCTATTCGTACGCACTGTGCGTGCTCGCCAAGGTGGTTAACTGAAACTATAATGCAGTGCTGGTAGCGTATAATTCTTACGTCACCTCTACATTGCGCTACGGAATACCTTTTGGGGAAATTAGTCTTGTAAAGATCGGATTTTTTCGCTCAGAAACACTGTATAAAAGCCACATTCCAAATGAAATCCACAGATATACTCTTTGAAAATTTAAAGATTCTGACGATCCCTTCCTTCCCTATGAAGTTGTCTTGTTCATTAAGACCAATACTAATTTATTCACTTTTTCAAATGGGGCAAGAAATAAAAATAAAATTTGTTTCACCCAACATTCTACAGCACAACAAGTATTTTTCTAATATATAATAAATTACCGCGTGAGTTAGCAGACAGGTTGCTATGAATTTCTCAGTTAAATGTTATAATTTGAATTGTAATGAAGTTACCCAATTTATTTATAAAGGACCTATCATTTGTCATAATTGTGTAGTACCTACTTCAAAACAGATACGTAATCAATAATTACTTTTATATTATTAATGTTATTATTTTAAATTATTATTATGTTACAATATTTGCTGACATTATTGGCAATTAAATTCTAATATCATTATGCTTGCATCTATTTCCTAATCTTGTATGAATAATGTATATATTGCTTTGTTACTTGTAAAATACTACGGGACGGTTCTGTTTTTAATACATGCTATCCCTTATAATATTTGCACGCCTCATTAAAGGCAAAACATTGGTCAGTCACATATTGTTCACCTCCATCTGATGTTATGAACATGTTTTGCGCCAATAAGTGATTTGATTTGATTAATTTGATTTGATTTTAAATGATTTGATTTGATTTATGTATTAATAAATCAAATCAAATCATTTATTTGGGTATTATAAGTAAAAGCAATTATAGTTTATCCCAAGCCAATGCGTTCTAACTCCACTATAACATTAGTATTATCTACATAAAATAAGGGAGACAGCGAGAGCACAGATAAACAAGGAATGCACTTAGAGAACAGTTACTATATTGTTTCCTGAACGCATTGAAACAAGTTTATGTATGGCCCCTGACCACACACAGCGGCAAGGTGTCCATTATTTTATTCTTACACTATTTATTTCTGCTAACTTTTCCTCAAACTTATACACTTAAGACTCCATTGTAAAGATACCAGGAAATTGTAACTTTTAATAGTGTAGGTACCAATTTGTATGACGCGACTCCCTAGATAAATTAATTGCAAATCATATTGCGTTTGGAACTCTAATTTGAAAAATCCCTCTATCTTCTATGAAGATAATCTCTTGACCCGGTTGAGCCGCAATGTAGTATCAACTCAGCTTCTTGCGTGTTTAACTTATGTTGATACCAATTTTAATAGCCTGCAGGCCCAGAATTTTCTCGGCGCATCAGTAAAGTTTGCGTCTAAATTTAAATAAATTGCGTCATTGAGCCAGTTTCATGTGATACGTGGTTAAATAAATAAACAAAAAGGTAAACTGATACACAGACAAACAACAGAAATTCCAAAAACTGTTGAAAGGTTCTTTTATTGCTTTTTAATTTGTCCGGCCACCTTTGTTCTAATATCTTCCATGATGTACAGGCTAAAGACTTCCGAACCTATTTAGCTTTATTACATTCAGTGTGTAAGTTTTACTTCTTCATCGTATGGATTTTTTTAGGTTCTCCAAATTATCGTAGCGTTTAAAGTAAGCTGTACCCTATAAAACTCACCATAAATCATAATCTAGTTCGTTTTAACCAAGATCCACCCAGGATCGAACTTTTTGATCTGGTCCCGAGTCTTACTAGAATGACCATACTTAGTTATGTTGAAAAAGTTAGTTGTGTTATTAACCAGCTTAACTACCCTCTCAAGGATGATATCTTGATACACCTGTGCCGATGTATCGATACGTTTTTACAAAAATATGGCTCCGTCACTCCTTCATAGCTAACAAACCACCAAACCGTCACTGAAGTCGGATAATGCCCCACGTTGCACTCTGTCGACTAATTGTAAGGCCATAGACTTTTGAGTCATTTTGTTTCTTAAAACGTTCCTCAATTGTATAAAAATGACAGGTTCCAAATTCAAATGTAATATTTTTTTGTTTTTAATTGTTATGGTATTTATGGCCGGACTAAGTATATAAAAATTTGAGAAATTAAATACTGAGCTGCCTCGTGAAGCTGCCTCGTAGAGCGGCCTCGTAGCCACGTGGTAGGCATATTCTACCAGAGACTGTGAGGTCCCACCAATCCAAAAAGAGTTTGAATTGTGTTTCTTTAAATTTGTAATAACAATCCCAAGTTGGGGAGTTGGCAGTGTTACACCCCCGTACCCAAAATCATCGATCCTGTACATGATGTTTATTCGGTCGTGTCGGACCGTTCCATAGAATGACGGGAAGGAGGCGCGAGACAGGAATGAGAGTGCGCTTGTGCTTACGCACACACTTATTCACTATAATAATATACAGATATTAAAAATGGAGAACCGCAGGCGTTTGCATTATGCGTCAACGCTATTTAGTATTGTTAAACGCGGAGTACCTGTTCACTTATTTAATAAACTGGACTGGGCAAGAGGCATCAGCACGACACACCATACAAGATCTACTCATTACGCATTATATACACACATTCACCACACAGCTGCTTTTGGAGGAAGCTTTAAATACACAGCATCTAAGTGTTGGAATAACCTCCCCCCCCCTCCAATACGTGATCCTAACACAAAGAAATTGTTTAAGCGCCACTATAAAACCCACCTACTTGATCGTCCGAAACGACTCTGTTTTTTTTTCTCCTTCTTTTTCTAAATCAATAAATTATAATGCAGTTGCTAAATAACCATAATACGAGTAGTTTTTCCTGACTTTAACTGAGGTTTCACCTTTTTTGTGAAATGTACTGCCACCTAAGGAGTATTCCATTTTTTTTCTTTTTGCATAATGTACCTGCTGTTTTTGTGTATGTCCCTATAATACCTATATTGTTCCTTTCTTGTATTAAGTTTAGGTTACCATGGGACCGTCGTAATCACCTCACATGACGAAGGTCCCTCTATAACAGGATAGTAAAAAAAAAACCAGTGCTTCGGTAATTGGTCTCGCACGCATGGGAAAAATAGGGTATTTATATAAAATAAATGCCGTCTTCTGGTTGTATTAGATTAACGGTCCTGCCGTACTGACGGGCCGGTACTCTTTACAAAGAAATGTTGAAGCTAGTGTTTGAACACTGCTTTATTATCTATATTGGACCGCTTCCGGTGGAGCGATGACCTGGTCATGATCATAGGGAGTTCCTGGATGCGAGCAGCTGGTGACCGTGAGCTGACGCTCTTTTGTGGGGGCCTATGTCCAGCAGTGGAGGTCTTTAATGAAGATGATGACATGCCACGATGCTATTTCCAGGGTCAGATCGAGACGTTTGCGCAGCACACGGGGTTCATGTGGGAGATAGCTGAGGAGTACAGGGCAAAACTGGTGTTCGCAGAGCACAGGTAACCTGACACTACATTTAATCCGCCAATTTAACCATTTAGGCTGTAGGATGGAAAAAATAAATCTACATACACACATAAATACATATACACATACACACATACATCAATACACACATATACATACGTGTATACATACAAACATACCTATGTACATACCCTCGTAAGGCGAAAACCTGACACCTATTTTAAATTTTTAATGTACCAAGTGTCACTCGCGATATCAAGACGAATGTAAATACACCCTGCTACACACGTCGAAATCCACACGTTTCCAGCTACAACCAGTCCACATACATACACACCTACTTACACGCATAGCATGTCATTGTCACGTGCTTAATGCACTGTCATGATTGTCATGTCATTCATTTACCTTTGGTTTTCCTCAAATCGAGGTCAAAGTGTTAAAGCAGTGGTATAGTTATTACGCAATCCATGATATTTAACACACGAGCAGCTTGCCCGAGACTCCGCTGTGAGCTCGAGTGTTCCTATCACCAGGTACTACGGCGAGTCGATGCCGTTTGGCAACAAGTCCATGGACAACGACCACATCGGCTACCTGACGTCTGCGCAGGCGCTGAACGACTATGCGAACCTCGTCAGCCACCTGCAGGGCGACCGCCAGGAAGCCCGGCACCCGGTCATCGCGTTTGGTGGTAAATAAAATAATTAAGTAAAAGTCGATATTTTAATATCAAAATCTTTTTTATATATGTTATATAAGAAAGGCAAAAGAGAAACCGGATATTTCTGGCAAGTACCAACGCCGATAGACATCATTATTACTGTCTTAGTGTGTTGGCCTCTTCTCTTCAAATGGCACTTTCCCAGTCGTCCGGGCCCGATTCGGCTCCAATGCATGCTGCATTGGCAGCCGAAATTATAGGAGGAAACGAGGGAAACACACGACATAACTCGGCATATCAATTGTGCAAATGGCTGTGTGCGTCTATAGTCGTCACAAGCTTGCCCTGAGGGAAAGAGAGAGAGAGAGATAGCAAATGTTTGTTTGTTTGTCTTATGGCATTGAATGGGATCCGTCCTGTAGGGACCGATTTCAAAAATCTTTTACCGTCACAATCCCACGTAATTTTGGACGAACATAAGATAAATTACCTTATAGATCACTCATCATTATGAGAACTGCGTTAGTGTCCATACCAATGGTGTAAAAAATATCATAATATACATAAAATATCCTAGTAAAAATATCATTATTTTATAGCTGCAGAAATTAGTGACATCCAGTTACCCGACGGACGTCGTTCTGTTATAGACATATTTCTAGTCATGGTAATGTTAAATGTTTACAAGGACGAAATTAAAATTATTGAGTTTTGTAAATTCTCAAATTTTGTGACATATCCGTGCGCGGCCGACGGACGGCCGGTAATAATTTAAACACTCGCACACTGAGCAAACTCTAATCAGATATCGTTAAGTTCTCTATGTTGTAGTCGACGGACGTATGGCTTTACGATCAACAAATTACGTGAACTGTTCCATTGATGATATATTGTACCTTAGAAACTGTCTTGGTGTGTAACGCCGTATTCCTCACGGTTGCTAAATAATTTTTTGGGAATAATTTCGTGAAAAGGGACGGAACTTTGTTACAAGAAACCAAGGAAAGGCCCGCTACTCGTTGCACGATAAGTTCATATTCGAAATATAGAATTTTCACGTTAAAATTATTAAATAACTATTTTAGTACGGAAGTATTCACACTTTAACGTTCATAAGTGTCGTTGTCAATATAATATTTTTAGTTGTGAGTGTTGGTTTCACATGTATTGCAGCTCAATATTCTTCTAGGATAGGACATCCGATGTTACACCCCATCATATGCGACTACTATAAGGCTCGTACGTCTTTTTTATCGTAGGTAAACAAGCAGTCGGGAGTTGACAGAGAAAGGCGCGGCACAGGCCTCCACGGGGCCAAAAGATATCCGGATAGCAACAGTCTGTGTATATACTTTCTGTAGCACTAGCTAAGGCTATGTCTAAGTATATGACACTTGCTAAGTCTATGTGATGTCCTCAATTTGCTAAATCAATATCTTAGTCTACAGAGCTAGTTAATTCTATGACAATAAGTCAATGACACTAGCAAAGTTTTTGTCTATGATACCTGTTAAGCCAGTATCTATGTGTATGACACTATCTCAGTCAAGGTATTAGTCTATGGCGCTAGTTAAGCCTACACTAGCTGAGTATATGCCTAAGGCGCTAAGTCTATATACAGCTTCTTCGGTTAAGCATTTGTATTTAAACAGCCAAGAAGTTTGAACATTCTCCCAGGTCGTGCAGTGCAATGTAGCAACCTGCTACCCCTGCGACCGTTCTGTTTCGCTCCGGGCTAATAATAACTGACAACGGTGGTAGAGTAGAGGACAGATTGATATAATCTTGTGTACAAATTTAAAAAAAAAAATTAAGTATGTGTGCGTGAAGAGCACAATAGAGACGTGAATCCTTACGCCTTACTCGCTTCATCTACAACGACGTTTGTTATGGAGGACTTTTTTTGTGATAATATTTCAGGCTCATACGGTGGTATGCTGTCGGCATACTTCACTCGCTTCATCTACAACGACGTTTGTTATGGAGAACTTTTTTTGTGATAATATTTCAGGCTCATACGGTGGTATGCTGTCGGCATACTTCCGCATGAAGTACCCTCACCTGGTCACGGGAGCCATCGCCGCGTCAGCGCCGGTGCACATGTTCCCCGGGATGGTGCCCTGCGAGGTGTTCCACCGCATCGTCACCTCCAGCTTCAAGCTGGCTAACGTCAACTGCACTACCAATATTAAGAGATCTTGGAAACTTTTGAGGTCAGTATATAATATATAACGTTGGTCCTACCGTCTGCACCTGATTCTTCTCCGAACGTGTCGAGTGCCGTGTCACCGGATGTGGGAAAGACGGGCTTCGGTGGAGCGGCTTTAACTGCCTCCGCCCATCTGTGAGTTAAATAAACTAGGAAATCAACAGATAAACGTCCACGGCGGAAACCGTACTGGCGGTCACTAATTATTTGATGGGCCAGCGATTCATCAATCCGTTGCAAATAAGCGAGGGATGGCTTAGCAAAATTCCCTAAAACAGCCTTGGTGAGGGACCAGAATGCACGAGTTCCTAAAGGAAGGCGAACTAGTCCTTCACCAATTTTGCATACGTACTCTGACTTTGATTTGGCAATGACTTGTTGTAGGACCTAGAGGCAGAATTATACTCCTTCTTTTGTACTCTGGTATTTGCGTCCTGTATACTCGCCGCAGCAGCGGCGCTTATACGCTTGGTAGCACTCCCGATTATGGCGATGTGTCAACTTACGAGAGCGCAGAGAACGTTATGAGAAGTTCTATTCCCTGAGTCTCCACATCAGCGACAGGCTCCGCAACGGCGTCAGAGTTACCCAGAGAGAAGCAATGCAGCCCCCATGGGTAGGATGCCAAGAATGACCGCATCCTATCCCAATATGTGGACCTAAAGTTCCAGACGCACAAGGCAGCCTACAAAATCCGGCCGTTGTCTACATCTAATCGGCACGATACTCCGTATCAGGCAGTGGTTCGACGAATCCAAAGGGTAATTAAGGGAAATCAGGTAGCTGTCCGGATAAGAGGTCAACCGAAGGTCCAACAGGGAGGGAGTATGGTCTTCCACGACTAGGATTCGACTTTTTCTATTGTTTGCCCCCAGTAACACGGTCACAGAACACAGGTCTGCAAATAAATAGTCAGGATTACAGTTTCTTTAAACTTATCTCTTAGGGAAATATTAGGGGCTAGCTTGTATAACGTACGAGTAACTCGCTGCTGCAGCACAAATATAGAATTGATGTCGACAGCAGTCCCCCACAACAGTGTGCCGTATAATGCTGTGGAAAAAATAACTAAAAACTAATCTTGCCTTGTTTTCATTAGGATGCTGCCTAATTTTTGTAACAGCATATGCTGTTGAACTAAGCTTATTCACAAGTCTTGAAATATGTCTTGTCTTGATTATAGTCTTGAAATATTTATCAACTTTAACGACCCAATGTATATATCAGCATTTCACCGAATAAGTATAGAGTCTGTCAAAGTCTTGCAGGGGGTCCTACTCAATATCACAAATGAATTTGAGTGGATGGTCTCTCAGTATAGGCCACTTACAATGACTATCTAATCACTGAAATTGCTCTACGGTGGACCCTCTCTCAGCAGTGGACTCATGACCACTCCAATTTCTACATATTTTTTTTATAGTATAGGAGGAAAAAAAACAAGCAGTCAGAGCCACTTGTTTCACCAAATACCATCCCTATTTAAATCCATAAGCATATGCTTTGATCTCCATCGTTCCATCCCCCCAATGGGCCACCGGCTACTCAAAAACCGCATGTAACGCTACAGCACAGCTGTTACTTTAGCTTTATTATCATATGAGCAAGAAGTACCTCCCCAGGAGTACCGGCCTAATTCGTCATGTAGCAATACAGCATGGCACTACCTCTTACGTAAAATTTTTCGCAGGTCAAACTACAAATTTATGACTAAAATATTATTTACTATAGGACTTACCTGGCATCTCAGAACAACAGTGACGCGTTGAAAAAGAATTGGAATCTTTGTTCACCGATCAAGGAACCTGCTGACGTGGACACACTAGTGGACTTCCTGCAGTCGATGTACGAAACCCTGGCCATGGTCAACTATCCCTACGAGTCGGACTTCCTCTTGCCCCTCCCGGCGCAGCCTGTCAGAGTCGCCTGCCAGTACTTGGCCACGAAGTTGGACGATGAAAAGCTGTTGGAGGTAACTTTTTACTGGTCTTTTATAGCATTTCGGGGAAAAGTGATCACTGAAATTCATGAATATCTGCACATCCATACAGGCGCAATGCCTTCCTTCTACTCCCAATCTGTTAAAATAAGGAGGTAGGTATATTGAACTCAACTGAGATAAAGATCTTATAAAAGTTTCACTCAAAGGCCCATGAATACAATTTATTCTTTTTCTTTCTTTTCGCTTCCTCAATGTTGAGGCTGGTGACCGCATGTTCTTTTCGATGTTGGCTGTGGCACTATGTAGAGGTCTCCCGACAAGCTGTCTAATCTGCTCGGATCATCTCATGGAAGTAGCGCCGTGCCGCCTTGCGGCGGGGTTGGGCCGGCACAATCGTGTTGCCTTTCGCTCACATGATACTACCGCCTAGTGACAGCTGTGCTTGCGTGCGGTGTGTGTTTCCAGTGGCTAATTGGAGGAAGAGGAGGGAAGAGCAACATATTCGCATAATAATCGTGTGAATGTCTAAGGGTTCGGTAGTCACCAAAAGACACCGGCTGCACGTTTGACCCAATCTTATGAGCTACTCCAGTCTATGCCTTTTTTAATTTCAGGCGATAGGCAAAGTGATACAAATGTATTCAAACTACAAAGGCCCGAGTAAATGTATAGACTTCAAAGCATCTAGTTACGTGAACCTCGACGCAGATGGCTGGGACTATCAGGTACTTCACTTGTAATTTTTTGTGTAGGTACAGGTTTTATTTCAAACAATTTTACATGTTCTATATATTCATTTTAACGTTTTGCTGCACAAAGTTAATTGCCGTGCTCGATTGTGATGATGAATGATCGTGCTGGCTGTAATGGAGCATGACACAATTTAAAAAAAATAGTAGACTAATTGCGATTTAAAAAAGAAACAGTTTCATGATTTTTTTCTAATTACAGGCATGTACAGAAATGGTGATGCCCATGTGTCCCACAGGCAAAGTAGACATGTTCGAAGCGCAGCCCTGGAACATCACCGAATATTCGGCGGAATGCCATAAGAAATACAACGTGTTCCCTAGGCCTGACAGCGCTAGAATAGAATACGGTGGTGACAACCTGAAGGCGGCGTCCAATATCGTTTTTAGCAATGGTTTATTGGACCCGTGGGCTGGAGGTAACATGTTGTGTGTTAAGGAGCTGCAATAAATTAAAAATGTTTTAGTACCAACTTTTAAAAGGAGTGTCCATTAACAGTGGTGTTGGTTTATCTGAAAACAGAGCGCTCAGCAGCCCATACCGGCCCGTTTAGACGATCGGCTGGCTCAGTTAGTAACGTGGCGGTTAGTCCGCGTGTTACGCCAGAGGTCTCGGGTTCGAATCCCGCCTAAGTCATGGATGTTTATATATGTATTTCTATAACAAAAATCTTACATGCATAAAGTTTCATAAATATACATAAATATATATTGTCCGTTGTCTAGTATCTGTAATACAAGTCCTTACTTAGCACAGGGCTAGGCTAACGTCTCCACGATGGTTCAAGCCTTGTCGTAGCAAGGTGGGGCTTAGTAGCCTGAGGTGAACCCAGGCGAAGCCAATTGAACCGAGGGGATCTTTACAACCCTCTTCTAAGAAAAGGCTAAAGAGCAGGAGGAGGAAGCGCTCTCGGTACCCGTCTTACTAGAAGAGGGGACCAAAGAACATCAGGAGAAGGTGCTTTTGCGCACTGGGCAAGGGGTGATGGTGGGAACCTCATCCCATTGTACTGTCGCAAACTATGTGGGGTTGTCCTGTAGTGCTGGGCAACCCTATCTGTGGAGGTGGAGTTGGTTCCTTAGGGGGCTGAGTAGCCGTCGAGGTGCCCTGATAATTGTTGTTCCGGGGCACCTCACCAAGGCACTCGCGGTGGTTTTTGTGGCACTATCATGTGCCGCGCGTCCCACACACTACTGGCCCCACCCAGGGCCGGTGAAGGCGCGTAAATGCGTTTCCCCGCGTAAACAAAAAAAAGGACTAGGCTAACGTGATGAGTCCACAGATAATATTGTTATTATTATTATATCTAGTTGCATCTAGAGGTAGCTCAGCGACTTTAAACAACTCAAATCTCTGTGAGTCTTAAGGAAATTAAAAAAACGGTATTTTGAATGGACAAAGATTGGGCAACAAACAAAACATGTTAGTTTTGTTTGTTGACCAAACAAATCAATGACTGAAGGTGGAAAAGTTTGGAATTTGTAGGTGTACCATGCCTGGTGCATGACACTACACCCTCCTATGCAACTGAATTGGGCCGGCACAAACGGGGAGGTACTTCTCGCTCCCTTGATCCTGCCGTAAAGTTACACCTACGGTGCCCGGATGTTCGTTTGTTCCCCTATACTATAAAGAAAATTGTAAATTGTAAAATGTAATTTCCCAGGCAACATGAAATCTCTAATCTAAGTCGAGCTCGTTGGGCGTGTGCTATCACCTTGCAGGAGTTACGCGCAGAGCAGCAACGTCAGCATTTGTAATCTAAGTCGACATCGTTGGGCGTGTGCTATCACCTTGCAGGAGTTACGCGCAGAGCAGCAACGTCAGCATTTGTAATCTAAGTCGACCTCGTTGGGCGTGTGCTATCACCTAGCAGGAGTTACGCGCAGAGCAGCAACGCAACGTCAGCATTTGTAATCTAAGTCGACCTCGTTGGGCGTGTGCTATCACCTAGCAGGAGTTACGCGCAGAGCAGCAACGTCAGCATTTGTAATCTAAGTCGAGCTCGTTAGGCGTGTGCTATCACCTTGCAGGACTTACGCGCAGAGCAGCAACGTCAGCATTTGTAACCTAAGTCGACCTCGTTGGGCGTGTGCTATCACCTTGCAGGAGCTACGCTCAGAGCAGCAACGCCAGCATTTGTAATCTAAGTCGACCTCGTTGGGCGTGTGCTATCACCTTGCAGGAGTTACGCGCAGAGCAGCAACGTCAGCATTTGTAATGTTATCAAATACTCATACATCAACTTATACATTTTTCAGGTGGAGTCCTAAACAGTCTCAGCAGTTCCGTGGTAGCTGTTGTATTGATTGATACTGCTCATCACTTGGACTTGATGCCAAGCAATCCTCAGGATCCGTCTTCTGTCCTCATGGCCAGGAACCTTCATAAACAGAACATCAACAAATGGATTAGAGAGTTTAGGGAAGGGCGATAAAGGAGATTGATTTAATAAATATTAAATAGTTATTATGAATTTTATTTTTGCAATTTAGTCATAGTAGCAATCTATATCAATTTATAGTTTTCGAAACTCACCAATACAGGATCCGGGTAAAATCGCTGTCTTACAAACTTACAGGCACAAACACATACAATATGAAAGGGCAAAACAACGTGTACTGTACAAACTTACAGGCACAAACACATACAATATGAAAGTGCTAAACATCGTGATACAAGGATTTTTCCTTTTATTATGATATTTTCTTACGCGTTTGTGCGTGTTTATGGACTCGTATTTATTATCCGGGATGGATGCGATGAGCAGCAGATCGGTCGTCTTGGCGTTCATTGAAAGAGGCCTGCGTCCAGCATTGGATCGATAAGGGCTGAGAATGATGATGATGATATTATAGCAATAATATATATGATGTTTAGATATAATATATATACATTATGAGTTTACTCCTTAAGAAAAGGTTTAAGGCACCCAGTATGAAAAACGTTAACCGGTTGAGCGTAACATCTGCGTAACGTTTTACCGAGCTTACGTCGTTACACACCATGCGCACTTCAATATCAGGTCGTGCTTCAGGAGTAAAGATGTTATGTGCTATTACTGGTAGGTTTATACTGTAATGCGCTTCAGGCGATATTTGTCATTGGATGGTCCTCAATTAACAATGTACAAAGCTGTGTGTCTTAACTTCAGTACACCACCGGAGTTTACTCCTTAAGAATATACATGATTCTCAAGTCAAGGGTGTGCAAGAGAAGTAAGTGACGTAATTATAAGGGGCAAAATTAATAAGGTCGTTCTTAGTCTTGTTAGTAGTTGGTGAATCTCCTGTTTCCGGCAATTGAACATAACACTTGTCTGGCTCACTATCTTCATTCAAATCTTTAGAAGTTCTGGGCTTGTTTGGGGATTTGGCAAGCTCCTCCATTAATTATCGATTATTTGCGTGATCAGCTGGTGTAATTATACGGAGGACCACTTCCATAAGGTAGTGTAGGAAAATGACTACTAAAATTGTGGGAGTTTACACAATTTATCACTATATTTTAAAAGGTTTTAAATATGTCGAGTACTGACAGAGATGTTTACTGGAAGGATATTTCACAAAATGCATTTGCTTCACAGGCATATGTAAACTGTTGCTTGATGGTATAAAACAACAGTGTTATACATTTCGCTGAACAAAATAGCGTACCACAGAAACATTCTTCATCATCTCGTCCTTCGTCTTATCATTGTTTTGTAATTTTTAGGCAAAATCTGCAAGAACGTTCTTTTCCACACCTGTAATTTCAGGTCGTTTAAGCCCAATTTCCTTTATTAGAATCTGCTCTTGGGGGTAGATTCTAATAAGGAAGTTGGCTTCCTTTAACAAATGTGTTAAAAGGTCAGAAAGCTATAATGCTGTATTGTGCTCCTCAAAAGAAAGCAGCAAGGTTAATTTCTGCTCGAGTCTTTTCTTTATTTTGTGAATTTGTGTGCGTAATCCAGGCGATGACAAGACATACATTAAGTATGTGTACTTCCAGTGGATCTAGGTGTGTTGCCCATGTGTTTATTAGTAGACATGTGATATTTTGAACATATTATACGTTGCTGGGCAACATTTAGCTATTTAGCGCATGTGACACAGACAACTGGAGCGTAGAAAGGGACTACCAAGTATAACGTGTTAATACATAGTGTCATGTCAATGGATAAACCGTTAGCTGCAGGTTAACCTGTCATCAGACTGTAAGAAAATAATATTTTTAAGTCAGTGTTACCAACGCTGTGAAAATGGTACACAATTTTGTGTTTTTAATTAATTTTACTCCTTCCCGATTTCTTTTCTCTGCCATTTCAACAAAACCTTTTTTTTTGTATATTTTGTTTGTATCTTACTTGTAAAGACTTTCTAAAGAATTATTCTTCAATTTAATCACACTTATAGGCCTCATTAACTTAAGACATTGGGAAAATCACATTTAAATTATTTTTCTCTAAAGTCTAGCTTTAACCAACGCTTGTGAAAGAAAATGTATAGCTGCCCCTTAGCTTAAAAATGCCTGGTTTGTGAGGATACCATAAAGGTGTAATAGAGTTTAATTTTAGTGAGTAATAGTAGTAACAAAAGCAGAATATCTTTTTTCAAAAAATGTTACATTTTTCAATTTTATTGAATTATAATAATAATCCAAAAGCTTAAGTGTTATTTATAAGTAAGTAAGTAAGTCTATGCGACTATCCACAGCTAGTTAAACCTCCCTCAGCTTATTCCAAATTCAAAAGGGTAATAAGGTAAAAAAATTAACAAATGCGGCAAATCAAAAGTCTAAGTGCCTGCACGTGAAAGGGACGACCGTTGCTACTGTTAGTAGTTACCTCGGTACACAAGCTCTATCGAGGCAAATCAATAATAAAACAACGTTATTTAGAATGAAAACATGTTGCAATTTTTACACCAAATGCTCAAAATGTTCGCCACCTGCTACAATACAGGCTCTACATCATACAATAAACGATCTTTTGATCCGCATGACCAGCTTCTTCAATTTTTCGTGCCACTTCCTGAATACGCCCCCGCAATTCTTCTATTACCATAGAACTACCGTTTGGCTAGACACCTTTTCTTTAATACAGCCCTAGTAAAAGTAACCCAAAGGATTAAGATCTGGCGACCGTGGTGGCCATAAAATTGGCCCCAAGCGCCCTATCCATCGATCGGGGTACGTATTATTTAAATAATTACGTACAATAACTGCGTAATGTGCAGGACATCCATCGCTTTGCAGCCACATTCGATTCTGTGTCTCAGGCGGCACATCACGCAGTAGCTCAGGCGGTATATTGGTAAAAAATGTAGGTATCTTTCTTTGTTTAGAGTTTCAGGTAGCAAAAATGAACCTATAGTTCATCCACCTACGAGTCCTTATAATTTTAAATTGTATCTGCGACCTCTCCTCACGTATCAGTCTTGGGTTTTCCAATTGCCAGCTGTATGTATAGATTGCAGAGATTCAGAAATCTATTTTTTAGGCACGTGGACTCGTCACTTTATAAAATATTGTCGAAAAACATGGAATCTTCTCTCATTTTTCGCAGCATCGTGCGACAAAATGCTTCTCTCTTTGCAGAGTCCCTTGGCATTAATGTTTCTAACGTCTGGTAGTGATAAGTATACAGTTTATGCCTTTTTAAATATTTTTGTAGTATCGCACTTATGGAAGTACCAGGATTTTCTTCCACAAACTCTAACACTTCGTCTGGGTTATGGCGTTGAGATCGCCCTTCACTAACTCCGCCTATGAAGCTCCCCGGAAATCTTCCTTCCATGTAGTGTACTCTAATGAAGGTCTGGTAGTAAGGATGCCGATCGTTTGGGTATCTTTCCCGATAGACGCAAGCAGCGCGATAGACGTTGCCATTGCGTTCGCGGTAGATGAAGTGCATATTTGCATATTCAACAGGCGTTTGTCTTTGAGGCATGATTCATGCAAAGTCCGTTAATATGAGCAAAAACGTCAGAATCACATTAACTAGTCCAAATCAAAAATAATTCAAAGTCCAATACCAAAAAGCAGAAACAGTTATAAGGATATGAAAGTATACAGTAAACAAACGAACATATGTCATATGATACGGTCATAATGACACTAAGCCCTGAGGTCGTTTGTGTAAGAGAAGCGCGCTAACAACAAAAACAAAAGGCGCTACGTTTTCCTATTCACACTTGATAATAGTGACAAAGACTGAGTTTCTGACAACAATAATAATAATAATTGACCGTCCTTTTCCTGTCAATGTGCAGGTAAGATCCCAAGTACACTTGAATTCGGAATAAGCTGAGGGTGTTTTAACTAGTTGCTAACTAGTTAATTCAAATACAAATGTCACTTTTAAACTTTGGATTATTATTCTAATTCAATAAAATTGAAAAATGTTATATTTTTTTTAATAACGAAATTTTGCTGTTACTTAGTTCTTTTGCTTTTGTTGTTACTATCCAATAGTTAATCAAATATATTTTTCAAATCCTCACATAGGCGTGTTTCTAAGATAATCCATATCACCACACCAAATATAAATTTTAAAAAAATAATTTAGATGTGAATTTCCAAATATTTTAACTTAATGAGGCCGAAAATGTGATAAAATTAATGAATAATGGTGTTTAGAAGTAAGATACAAATAAAAATATACAAAAAAAATTGGCAGAAAAATGAAATCGTGAAGGAGTAAACTTTTAAATAAAAACACAAATTTGTGTACCATTTTCACACCGTTGGCAACCCTGACATAAAAATATTATTTTCTTACAGTCTGATAACAGGTTAACCTGCAGCTAACAGCTGCAGTCCTTTGTTTACGACAGACCCTTATTGAACGACATGTTTTTAGTCGGGGATACTCGGTTAACAGGATGGCTACCATTGACAATCACGTACACGTAATATGGCAATGAACTGGCTTCGATCTCAATAAAAGCCCTCATGTGAACTAAACGTCCGTGGGGCGTCAACGCAAATACATTTTCTAGCGGTCGGGAGGCGACTACTGCGTTGGCGCAGTATTAACGTTTAGATAGGATGTCACAGCCGTATCTTCGCACGGCTGAACCGCACGGTATCCGACATGTCTGAAGTCAGCTTTATAATGTTCCTAAGGAATACCTAAAGTTCTATATTTTTTGTACATTCTAGAAATAGGTTCGAAATAAAACCTGCGTGTCAGTTTTGACATTAAATAGCTTGCAAATATTTCAAGAGCGAAAATCATCTGTCATTGAGATAATCTGATATAGCGTGTAGTATTCCTATAGAGTTTGTAACAGAGTAATATTACAGAAGTTGAGTTCTGTTATCAAAGTGCCTACTTTTAGCATAACATTTCAAGGTATATAAGCACTTTGTTTTATTGAAGTATATGTTGATACGTAGGCGTCATATAGTATTCGATTCGTTTTACGTACTGCTGTCACACTACTGCGACGTCGGGGAGATATGTCGGTCTCTGTGCAGTAGCCAGCATAGACCGTATGCGCGGAAAACTTTTTTGTACACCTAAAAGTTTACTAAGCTAATCAACAAATCGCAAGAAACTTAGTTTTGGCTTATCTTCCCATTTTATTTTATCTTCATATTTCATAACTTTTATTTTCGCATTCATTCGCTTAGCCGATTTTATCATGTGAACTTCTAATATTTCGAGTGTGTTCGCATAAAATAAATTAATATTTTTTCTCAAAATTTACTCAAACAAGTCGAACAGTAAGATGTTGTATTGCAGCCGAATTGGGTCTCATTTATTATGTTACAGCAAAGTTATTGCTATGCTGTCACGTTTCGATCTGTTTTTTTTTTCAGTGAATCATTCGGGGAGAAGGGCGAAGAGGGCAACACATCTACCTAATAATTTGCTAGTGTCTATGGGAGAAAAAAACTCCAAATATGCATTTTCGTATTGTGCCCACGGCTGTGATGAGCACACTGCCCGCAGCCCGCCCCGTCGCTCGCAGGCCGCGCGCACGATGCTGCGGCTCCTGGTGGCGGCGCTCCTCGTCGCGCTCGTGCACGGCAAGTACAACTACTCCGTGCACTGGTTCACTGTGCCGCTCGACCACTTCGCCTACCAGAGGAACGAGACCTTCAACATCAAGTACCTGGTCAACGACGACCACTGGGACAGTCGCAGTGGACCCATCTTCTTCTACACTGGAAATGAGGTACTTTACTATTTTTTCCTCGCGACTTTGTTTGCGCGACATACAACTATTATGCGGCGGGCTTGTTCGCAACCTCTTAGAGTCAAGTGATAGCTAACAACACAATTATAAATGAACATTTATGATAAATTACTAAAAAGATTAGCAGCAGTAATAGCTTCTTTTTCTCCCTTCATCGTTAACATACAATGGGCAAATAGCTAATACAGGGTCAGATGTATGCTATCCTTTTACAGCGTACTTTGAAGGTATTTTTTTAGTAACTTGAAATAACTCAGGGAAATGTTAATATTAATTCTACCCTTAGTAGTTTATCAATAAGCCAGGATGAGGTAGTTAATGTACTGAGAGGTGTCTGAGGAAGGGAATGGGTCCTTAATCCTGATAACATTCCGTGTCTATTCATATCTCAATGCTGTATTTCGTTAACAGAATCGCTTACTCTCTTATTGAGTTGAGTTCCATTACAGAAGCTGCAGGCCCACAAGTTTGTAACTCTGCTTTTATGTGCCCGAATTATAAAAGTGTCGTTACAAATGAAGTTACAGACCCGTTTGCAAAATATGTATATTTGCCTCATTACTCAAGGTTATTGTTTATAACCAGGTAAATAGAGATATACTCACTTGCTTGCTTTCTACGTCGAATCGATATCAGGGATCTTTACTCGGGCTCCTTATGTTTAACAACTTTATAATGATAATGACATAGAGACCTATTTCAGACATCCACAATTTCGTTTCTTCGTAGTATGCGTAAATTATTGAAAATTGACGCCTGTCACTTGAGAAGAAATAGGCCCGAAGAGTATTGTTATAAATTAGACCTGAACGTATCTAAATCCACTTCTAAGTAACTTCCTTGGAGTGTCTTTTCTTCAGCTATTTCATATTTAATATAAAATATCAATAATATATAGCAGTATTTTGTTCTTTTAATAATATTTTATTTCATATTTTTTTCGTTTCTAATAAAATTTAAGCACCAAGTTATATTTATTTTCTAAATCTTCATCTCATTTCTTTTTGTATGTTGAAGGATATCCTACTCAATATAGCATTGAGCAATAAAGAAAAATAATAAGAACTTGTGTCCAAAATTCTGCTATTTTTATGTACCTCTTGGTCACTCGCCACACCAAGACGAACCCCATTCGTTAAAATCCGTCAAGCTGCTGAGGCTCTAGCAGGGCATTATATAATGTACATACATATAGGTATATACATAGAAGTGTAACTTTCCAGGGTCAAGTCGAGGCGTTCGCACAGAACACGGGCTTCATGTGGGACATAGCGGAAGAGTACAGGGCGAAGCTGGTATTCGCGGAGCACAGGTAACGGCGGTGTCACTATTTTAAATTAACGAAAACTTCATTGCGGTCTTTTTGTTTTCGTTTCTCTCAAGTTAAGCTTGGATGGAGGTTTTTGAAATTACACTCCTATCGGCGTGTCGAGGAGAAAGGTATGACACCCAAGCATAGAGATAATATAGATAGAGTAGGGAAGGCTACTAGATGCGCCCGTCTAAGTCGAAAGAGAAATGTGAACTATCTGTCTCTCTTTTTAACAGATGTTAGAATCAACAAACAAATTGATTGTCAATAAATGATCTGTTGACAAACATTCAAAGTTAGCAATGTAATTATTATCTTCCTTCTCTGTTAACCAAGACGGACACTCCCAGGGATGGTGCCTATGGCTGTCCTGGTCTGTTATCTTTATTACATATAATAGGCAATAAAGATCATCCATCACACGAACGAGTGGATGAAACGTACACTTATCGGGTATAACGGTTACTATAACGGTTACTATAACGGAGCCGATTGGACAGAGTTGTTCGTTGTTGTTGTTGTTTGATTTCGTTCACGGTCTATACAAGAATCTTCCGGATAGTTTGGATATTCACATCGCTGTTTCAGCTCTAACTTGTAGCGCAAATTGTGAGCTCGTGTACTCCTACCACCAGATATTACGGAGACTCGTTGCCGTTCGGTAACAAGTCCTTGGACCAGGATCACATCGGCTACTTGTCGTCCGCTCAGGTGCTGGCCGACTACGCGTGCCTCGTCAACCACCTGCAGGGCAACAGGCAGAACCCCATATATCCGGTCATCACCTTTGGTGGTAAATATAATTATAAATCGACTTTATAGAAACCCAATGAACTCAGAACCTCGGAAACGAGCTATTGATATGACTCATTGAGAGAACTACGAAAACACGTCTGCACTCTTCATGGCAAATATGCATATGCCTCTGGGCGTCGGTAGTTGTCCAGCCCGTGCTTTGATCTCTAATGCTATAGAAGAGAGACAGAGAAAGAAAGACGTCATCCATCTTTAGTTATTAGTTTTTCTCTTCCAATGCAATGCAATTTGTCACCTTTCCATTACGCACGATATAGAGGGCTTAGTAACCTGGGGTGAACCCAGGCGAAGCCAATTGAATCGAAGGAGATCTTTGCACCCCTCTTATAAGAAGAGGGGGCTTACAGATCAGTGGGAGGAATCGCTCTCGGTACCCCTCTTATAAGAAGAGAGTACCAAAGAGCAAACAGGAGGTGGCGCTTTTGCGTACGGGGCAAGGGGCGAGGAAGGGAACCTCACCCCATTGCACTGTCTCAAAGTCGATGGTGTTATCCTGTAGTGCTGGGCAACCAACCCCATCTGTGGAGTTGATCCCTTAGGGGGATGAGTAGCCGTCGAGGTGCCCTGATAATTGTTGTTCTGGGGCACCTCACCAAGGGTGGCACTGATGGCACTCGCGGTGGTTTCTGTGGGTATTCGGCACTATCATATGCCGCGCTTCTCACGCACCACTAGACCCCACCCAGGGCCGGTGAAGGCCTGTAAATGCGTTTCCACGCGTCAACAAAAAAAAAAGGTGTGAATTCCTCATTCTCTACCAATAACACCACATACGTTAATATCTGTCAAGCCGTCTGCATAACGGTTATGAGGATGGCTGTAGGCGTTGGTAGCCACATAAATGCTTTCGACTGCTCATTTACACGTTGTAGTCGGTAGATTTATGACAATAATACTGTTTCAGGATCATACGGTGGTATGCTTGCGGCGTACTTACGCATGAAGTACCCTCACCTGGTCGCGGGAGCCATCGCGGCGTCCGCGCCGGTGCACATGTACCTCGGGATGGTGCCCTGCGATGAATTCCACCGCGTCGTCACCTTCATCTTCAACATGGCTAATCCCAACTGCACTATCAACATTAGGAGGTCTTGGAAACTCTTGAGGTATCGATCTATTGTAATCACCACCTACACCTGGTTTATATCCGATTGTAATGGAGAGACGTCCCATCGGCAGAATAGAATGATAGAATAAGAACGATAGGATAGAGAGTGCACTTGTGCCTGCGCGCATGCAGCTTTATATACATAATATATTGGCAGCGATTGTGCCTTAACACATCATCATTTCATCATTATCAGCTCTTATCTATCCACTGCTGTACATAGGCCTCTCTCAATGAACACCAAGACGACCGGTCTCCTGTCACTCGCATCCATCCCGGTCCGGCTACTGCACGGAGATCGTTTTCCATCTGGTGAACGGTCCACCAACACTTCGTTTTCCTAAACGCGGCCTCCACTCCCGAAACTTACTGGCCCATTTGCCATCTGTTCTTCTGAGTGTGTGACCAGCCCATTGCCACTTCAACGATCCTATTCGTCGCGTGATATAGGATACTTTAGTTATCTGCCTTACGACTTCGTTACGAATTCTGTCGGACAGAGAAACATCTTCTATCGGCTTACTTCTCGAAGTTATATCTACCTAATTGCCGGAGGTAGACGTATTAGACTACGACTTCGAGAATAGCACTATCGACGTTGTAAATGATTGTCTTGTCCAAGCTAATCCTAAGGCCGGGCCGTCGGGAGAATTCATTTACGCTTTGCGACATTTCTTGCAAGCTCTCCAACGATTCGGCCAACACAACGATATCGTCGGCGAAACGAAGATGTGAGAGGTACTCGCCGTTAATATTTATGGCACATTCTGCCCAGTTTAAAGTCTTAAAGACGTCCTCCAAAGCATTCCTCAAAACTGTTCATTAAGAACAGTTTCGGGGAATAGACATCCCCCTGTCGCACACCTCGATGCAATTGGATTGGCCTGAAGGTGTAACAACCTCCCGGAATCAGAACGGATATAAAAGCAGCATCATATAATGCTCTCAGTACTTCGACGTACCGCTAATCGACCTGACATCGCTGTAAAGCTTCCAGAACAGCCCAGGTTTCGACAGAAACAAAAGCTTTTAAGCTTTTAGGCAAGGCACAGTGGCTGATTGTACTCATGTGTCTTCTGTACAACTTCAAGAAAATGTGGTCTATGGTGCTAAATCCTCTGCGAAAACCAGTCTGCTCCGGTGGCTGGAATTTGTCAAGCTTTGTGGTGCGACGATTCGTCAAGACCCTTGAGGACAACTTTTAAATATAACCGAGGAGTGAAATTGGTCTGTAATTTTCATCCTTCTTAAAAAAAAACAACGCCACTTCCAAGCCATGCCTTGTGTGGTACGCCCCGCTGAAGCACGAAATTAGAAATTTTTTTAGCTCTCTTAATACAGGTTCGCCTCCGGCTCTAAGTAGCTCGACGGTAATTCCGTCCCTCCCCCTGCGCAAGAGCCATACTAATCTCACTCAAGCTGACGTCCGGCAGATCGCCTGACAAATGTCGTGTAGCGTTCGTCCGTTATACGTAGCCAGGTCAAGTCGGTGGTACCGATCCGTAGCCCAGAGGTTCTTAGCACCCTTGTTCCACCGTCACCGTGGCCGCTACCGTGGCCGAGGCTAGTGGAACTACTGGGCACTCGGGGCCGAATTCTACTGCTGTCATCCAATGGAGATTAATGCTCATAACCGCCACGCTGAGTAGGCGGGTTGGCAATCGCAGATTAGATTTCGGACCGGCGGCACTGCTGTCTGTCGCCGCTCCGATTGATGCTACCGCAAACACTCGGCGCGAGGGCCGTGCGGTGCTCCCGTCAATTTCACTGTCACTATGAAACAGACGGGACACCAAACGACCAGCTCGCTGAATCCTCTTTGTTTATATATAATACATTATTATGTAATACGACTAAATACATAACAAGCATTACCGCCGCCAGATAATTACCTATAATATATTATAACAGTACGTACTAGAACTAACTACGATAGCCTAATCTACCCACCTACCCTATTTTTTTCTTAATGCGGGGAAACTCATGTACGCGCCGTCACCGGCTCTGGATGGCATCCAATGGATTGATAAACGCGTCATAAATTCTACTTCTTCGGCGTAACAAGATAACAAACTTTAAAAAATATAGACGCATTTTAATGTATATTAAAGTAATTGTTAGAAAAGAAATAAACATGTTAATGTAACTAACGTCCTTGTTATCCTGTCCAAGCGAAGTTGGACGAAATATGAAATTTGAACACTTATGAAGAAAGAAAAAGTTTTAAAAAAGATTTTTACCTGGTCACCCGAAGAAGTGTAACTTATAGCGCCTGTACATACATACGAGGGTGGATCTAAAAGTTCGTGGCCATCTTTTTAAATCTACCGGCATTTGTTAGTATGTGTCAAATTGATTTATTGTGCGCAGTTTCATTCCGATACTGCACAATATAAATTTTCTGTGATTATTTGTTTGAAGCAATCTGACGCAATTTTCAATAATGGACAAAATTGAAAAAAGTGCAGTCATTAAGTACCTCAATAAAAAAGGCCTATCACCAAAAAACATCCATCAAGATATGGTGAGCACTTTGGGGGAGTCTGCTCCATCGTATTCCAGTGTCAAGAAGTGGGTAGCTGAGTTTAAGCGCGGTGGTGAGAGCATTAAAGATGATCCTAGGAGTGGGAGGCCTACATCCTCTACCACGAAAGAAAACATCGATAAAATTTGTGATCTCGTACTGGGTGACCAACGTTTGACCATTTGTAAGATAGCTGAGATAACAAACATTAGTTATGGCCGGGTGCAACACATAATAACACAATTTCGCGAGACTGTTTGGAACTTTTTGAGACTGATCCCGAGAACTTTTCGTATAGATTTGTTACCAGGGATGAAAACTGGGTTCACCACCATACTCCTGAATCAAGGCAACAATCCAGACAGTGGAAAAGATCAGACTCTCCTACACCGAAAGAGGCTAAGGTCGTTTTGTCGACTAACAAAGTCATGGCTTCTGTTTTTTGGGATGCGAAGGGCATTATTTTTGTAGATTATTTACCGAAAGGTCAAACTATAAATTCTAGTTATTATTGTAACCTTTTACGAAGACTCCGGGAAGAAATAAAAGAAAAAATGCCGGGAATGTTGCGTAAGAAAGTTTTGTTTCATCAAGACAATGCATGTGTTCACACTTCGGTTGAAACAATGTTTGTAATCCATGATTGTTGCTACGAATTGCTGCCCCCTTCCTCCACCTTATTCGCCGGATTTAGCCCCCTCGGGTCATCATAAATGTCCAAATTTAAAATAAACATTTGGGTGGCTCGAAATTTTCGACCAATGATGAGGTGATAGTCGCAGTAAACGATTATTTCGCCGACCTTCCGGAATCTTTTTTTTTTCGAGGGGATAAACAAGTTGCAGGTCAGGTGGAAGAAGTGTGTTGAACTAGATGGAGACGATGTCGAAAAATAAAAATAAATTTAGATCCACTTTTCTTTCATTTTCTTGGTCGGGCTTAGAACTTTTAGATCCACCCTAGTACATATGTACATAAGTACGAACACACTCTTTTATATAATGGGCAAAAACGAACAGTCAGAGCCTTTAGATGACTTAGTAACGGCACAACATTTATGCAAATGAGTTCTTCTCCTATCCTCCTACACTTCAAGGAGGAAGGGGGGGCAATACGTCAGTAGTCGTCAAAAGGCGCCGACGTACTCGTTTGCCCCTTATATATTATAAAATAAAAGCCTCGCGTGAGACAACAGCTGTATTACAAATCTATGTGAAAACCAAAGTAATAAAAAATTGGAGACGAATAGCAAAATCAACCAGACAATGACCACTCCGTCCGGGTGGTATCAAGAAGAAAAAGAATATGGCTGTGACGTCACTGCCTGTCACAGACTAGACGGTGCGCGGCTGACCGGTATTCGTTTACAGGAATTACCTGTCGTCGCAACACAACAGCGTCAAGTTGCAAAAGAGTTGGAATCTTTGTACACCGATCAAGGACCCTACGGATGTGGACACGCTATTGGCGTTCCTGGAGATGATCTACGACGTCCTGGCCATGGTGAACTATCCCTACGAGTCGAATTTCATCGTGCACGTCCCGGCGTACCCCGTGAGCGTCGCCTGCCGATACATGAGCACGAAGTTGGACGATGAAGAGTTGCTGCAGGTAATTTTTATATGATATGACAACGAGTAACGAGAGTAGTGAGAGAACAAGCGAGTGGTCCGTACCAGGTACCGCTGCCCTACCGAGTGTTAGAAATTCTCACATGGTGGAAGTGAAACTAGGTGCCCCCGGTGTCACCACGTAGGTAAATCTGCTCCTGGTGGCTCCTAGCGAGATGTATACACACACCCTATAGTCTTCCTTGACGAACGGACTCTGTATCAGTGAATGATTTGTAACTCGTCACATATAGACTAGCCGATCCGTACCCAACACCGTTGGCCGTTAATTCACAATAATTAAATAGTTCCTTGGGATATATTTAAAGCAGGTAAAACCAGAAACTAGTCATAAAGACAGACAAAACTAATAGAAAAAAGGTTAGTAATCTATAAAAGATCGGCACGCATGTGTGAGAAATCTGCTATTGCGGATATATTTGGGTATTGATGATCATTGCGAGACTCAACAGCTGGTTTGACCTTAAAATAAAATACCTGCAAAGGAATGAGATGAAGATTTATAAAACTTTCACTCCCGAGCCTACGCCCTATAAGTACTATTCATTCTGCATTGTGGTCCCTCAGTATTGAGGGCCTTGTTTCTGACCACATGCGCTGTGTCGATTATAGAGGTCAGAGAGGCTAAGAGCTGGTCCTCACCGACAGCTACCTGACCTAACCTGGTCAGACCATCTTGTTAGAGCACGTCCTCTGCCCAGCATTACCTCCTTCAGTTTACCGAGTATTATGAGTTGCTACAGTCTATATTTAGAAAAGCATATGATGTTACCAAAGAAACTTACGATTATTCCGCGGCAGTTCTTTTACAATTCTATAAGACATCTTATTTTTTTTCATTTCAGGCGATAGGCAAAGTGGTACAGTTATTCAAAAACTACAAGGGTACAAATAAATGTATAGACTACAATAGATCTGTTTTTGTAAACCTGGCTGCTAATGGTTGGGGCTATCAGGTGCGACTATTTTTAATGATAATTTTTATTTTGAGCAATTTCACCTCCAGGCATAACGGCTTATTACACGCGCACGCAAGCACACACGTGGCTAGAATTAGACGTTATTAATATAATATTTTTTAAATTACCTACGACTTAAATTGTACAAGCAAGTGACATACTCGTACTTTAAATGACGAACTTCATCACAACAACTCTCTGTCGTCGCGTCGTGTTGTCGCCTACTACGGAGTGCCGCGTACTTTAGGGTTCCGCCTACTCCCTTTTCCTTTTTCAGCGAAGGCTCCGGTTGCTCGATTGCCCCCTTATTCTATAAAAAAAGTTAAATTATTTGTAATTTAGTCAATCGTGAGCTGTGGCCATTGCGTTTGAGCCGTACATTATCGTGCCAGCCCAATTCTGCTGCAGTACAGCATGGCGCTCTTACTAAGGGATTGAAATTAAAACCATCATCATTAGTCACTGCGAACGCTACCACATGTTCATAGATGCTTATCTATTTAATATTACAGACATGTACAGAAATGTTGATGCCCATGTGTCAAACGGGCAAAGAGGACATGTACGAACCGAAGCCGTGGAACCTCACAGAATATACGGAGCAGTGTTACGAAAGGTTCAAGGTGACTCCAAGACCTGACAGCGCTAGGATACAGTATGGCGGAGATGTACTGAAGGCAGCGTCCAATATCGTGTTCAGTAATGGTTTAATGGATCCGTGGTCTGCAGGTAACATATTGAAGGTCGACGTCCGCATGTCACGTGGTGCCTTACCGAGCAGCAGTAAATTAAACGTTAACGAAAAATAAACCAACTTCAAAAATAACACCACACTATATGAAACACAATAGTTAAAGATAAAAATATTAATTACAATAAAGAAACAATCAACAGTGTCCAATAAACTTTACTCTTAAATGAGAATTAAGACCCAATCTTAAAAATTACTATTTACACATAGATGTGGATATAACTTGTTCGTCTAACGTCTTGCTTGTTTTGCTTGCTTAGCTTTCTGAGCTGACGTGTTAAGTCTATAAAGGTAATTACACTGCTGTACTACCAAACACCGCTGGGTTTGATAGTACAGCAGTTTACTTACAGTTTAATTGCTTTTATAGAATTTGTTGGCGAAGTAGGCCGTAGATCTGGAAAAATGCAAATTCCTGTTATATAAGCATTCACCATCATCATCATCATCGTCCTCATCAGCCGGACGAGTCCGCTACTGGCCACAGGCCTCCCGCCTCCCACATTGAGCGCTACAGGCCTCCCGCCTCCCCCATTGAGCGCCACAGGCCTCCCGCCTCCCACATTGAGCGCTACAGGCCTCCCGCCTCCCCCATTGAGCGCCACAGGCCTCCCGCCTCCCCCATAGAGCGCCACAGGCCTCCTGCCTCCCCCATAGAGCGCCACAGGCCACGTTCGCGAGCATAAAATACTAACTGGTGGCCACAGCTATTGCGGAATTAAAGTGTGTCAAATCATGGAAAGTAGATATTGATTTCCAAATATATAAGATCCCGATTTCATACTCACCTGTCATCCAAAATCGTACTTGTTTGTATAAATGCGTTGTAAATGTAATATAAACATATATTTCTTGCAATGGCAACCTTAGACACATAATTTAGAGCCGATT
The DNA here is from genome assembly GCA_017140195.1 of Eumaeus atala. Taxonomy (NCBI): domain Eukaryota; kingdom Metazoa; phylum Arthropoda; class Insecta; order Lepidoptera; family Lycaenidae; genus Eumaeus; species Eumaeus atala. The sequence continues at coordinate 64,940 of JAFELO010000578.1, read as the reverse complement.
TTCAAAGCAACGCACAATAAAGCAACATTTTGACAGAAATTTTGAAAATAGTTTATCAATTGAACAAAACTAGGAATGGACTGGCTATCTTTTTGTTATATACTTATACGTCACTGAGTTATTGTTTAAAGTATTTGGTAAGGTATTTTCTTCACGTCCTATTATAACTAAAGTTTTTCGGGACGTATATTTTTGGTAGAATGTGAAGAAAGCAATCAAACAATAATAACTGTTATAATCGTTTATTCAAAAAGTATTAATAAAATATAAAATGGAATACTACCAGAATACAAAAATGTCATATATATTGGGCACATCTGTCATTACCAGCGTTGGATACAATATTATTCAAGATAGAGTTATGAAGAGCCTGTTCTCTAACCAACGACCCTAACTATTATAATACATCGTTACAATTATGAATCTCTCTATCTCTATCTATATAGAGAAATATAAATCTGATATTTCGGTGACCTGTTTGCACTTGAACATACATATAACATGATGATATTAAAACATATTTGATCAATCAAATTATATATCATTACTACAGCCTATGCATTTTCGCCACTTCATAGGTACCAGGTTCATGGATTGTTTGTAAAAAAATGTTGGTAGCGAGAATCAATAAATCTTAGAAAGTGGTTTGACCTGAATTGTCCAAATGCTTAAAATGGTGATACGTTGGAGCAAGGTCCGAAGGGTATGGATATGTATGGAAGACACTCCACCCGTAATTCCTCCAATTCGGCTATCGTCCGTCTGAATTATGGGGTCGTTTTGGTTAGAACAAAGGACGCATGAATTATTCTGCTTCAAAAATTCCCACCTTTGCTGGCTGATGATTGCAGTCCACATTTCAGGTCGTGTCAGATCGCGAGAAAATTTGAAATGTTAAAATAGGGAATAAAATGTGCTAGTAAAATAACTCGTAGCTTTCGAGGGGCACGCCATACGAAGGTACTAGCAACTTTCCAAAAAAATTCGAACATCGGAAAAAAACTCATAAGAGAGGACATTAATGAAAACTACCGAAGAAGTTAGCTTGTTTTACGTTTTTAATGTAACTAACTATAGGTATTGCACACATATACGAGGGGTGATTGATAAGTATCTGAAACGACAAAGAAAAACTTTAATAATCAACATAGTTTCCTTCCACCTCAATACATTTAGTCCGGCGCTTCTACAATGCCGTTACACCAGTTTGATGAAATATTTTCTCTAACCCGACAAAATACTCGTCTACTGCGACTATGACTTTATAATTGATGAAAGCCTTCGGCCACCTAACCATTTCTTGAGATAATAAGTGGAAGTTCATAGAGTTTAGCTACTGCAACCCTTGACGAGTGCACAGGTGCGTTGTCGTGGTGGAATAAAACTTTTTTGTGGCTAAATGAGGCAGTTTCTATCGGATATCTTCGCAAAATTTTTGCAGCAAGCTTGTATAATACTCTCCATTTATTATTTTTCCTCTTTGCAAATAATCCATTAAAACAATCCCTCTCATCCCATCCCAAAAACAGAAGCCAAAAATTTGCCGGCCGACAAAACGGTTTTTGCTCTCTTCGGGCAGGTTTTCCGCTCTCAGTCAACTGCTCAGATTGTCCTTTTATTTCAGGAGTATAATGATGTATCTATGTTTCATCTACTGTTACATAACGCCGCAAAACCTCGTTAGTATCACGCTTAAATAGTCCGACACAGGCCAAGCACTCCGAGGAATCGTCCACTCGACATTGCTTTTGTTTAGCAGTAGCACAAGCGGTTCCCTTCGCGCGCAAAGCTTTTTCATTCGCAAATTTTGTTGTAAAATGTTTAAAACGCGGAAATGCTTACCATCTCTACTATCTACCGCAACTTTAAGCGCTGATCATTCGATAATTTGAATTTTTTGATCATGTCCGGATTCGTGACTTCATTTTGACGGCCAGACCTGTCGGCGTCTTCGCTGCGCTATCACCCACGTTTAAAATCAGTTACCAAGGTGTGAATTGTACTCAATTCAGGAGCAGTATTACCTACAACACTGTCTAGTTTGAGTTTAATCTGGGTTGTGGTTTTCCCTTTTAAAAAATAAAACTTTATCACCGCTCGAATTTCGTGTCTTTCCATTGTTGAGAAAATTTACGGACGAGAAAGTTCACATAAATTCTATCAGTTCGAATAAATTCAAATTTGGCGCACTATTTTTGTAATAAATTTTGTTTGTCTATCTTTTTTTTAAGTTCGTTCCTAGTAGCTAAGTGACGTACACGGGCAGCAGTCTCGACCCGTAACTCCCAAAACCAAAAGTTCATTCCTTACGTTGTAACCATACTCATAATTAATATTTTCACCAAAAAAGTGTAGAATTAACATTCAATAAAGAATAATTAAAAACTAAATATAAAAAGCACCCTAATGAGTAAAATTATTAATTGTAAGAAGTAATTATAGAATAATATAGAATTGACTCCAATAAATAAGAACAAGGCCAAATGTATTATTCGAATAAAATAAAACAGACATGTAGTGCATTGCTTCTTTACAGAAAATGCCGCCTCTATAACTTGCTGTATTATATTAGGTCCGTTGAGTTATTGTTTAGGAACAATTAAATGGAAATCTAATGTTACTTCCCATATTTAGTCATAAAGACTATAATACTTAAATATATATATAATACTTTTATTTACCCAAAACACAAAATTCTGTCCTTCTTTCGTTCTAAATGCTATATTTTAGCTATCTGCTATAAAGCATTTCGGCTTACCGTACTTTTACGTGTACGAAAAAAAACTAAATTGAAAGACGTTCCAATCTGCCAATTTTGAAAATATTTTATACGAACGGTTTTGAAAAGTTAACTGTTTCATCGTCGTCATCATCATCATCATTATCAGTCATTATCGGCCACTGCTGGACGCGGGCCTCTCTCCATGAACGCCAAGACGGCCGATTACCTGCTACTAGCATCCACCCCGGACCGGCTACTGCACGGAGACCGTCTTCCCACCTGGTGTACGGTCGACCAACACTTCGTTTTCCTAAATGCGGCCTCCACTCCAGAACCTTACTGGCCCATCTGCCATTTGTTCTTCTGAGTGTGTGCCAGCCCATTGAAAGTTCAGCGAGCCTATTCGTGGCGTGATATCGGATACTTCAGTTCTCTGCCTCGTGACTTCGTTACGAATTCTGTCGGGCAGAGAAACACACAACATAGCACGTTCAATAGCCCGTTGAGCTACCGCAAACTTGCGAATCAGTCATTTATTAAGAGGCCATGTCTCGGCCCCGTAGGTCATCACGGGGAGAACGCTTTGGTTGAAGACTTTCGTCTTTGAATGTTGAATGAATCCTCCCGACGTATTGGCCTTAGGATAAACTTGGACAAGACAACTGTATATCTTGATATATTTGTAAATCAATCAAACTAGATGATTTTTTCAGCGAAAGTAAGAATATATAAACGTTCATGCATATTTTGATGATATATATTTGATTATTTTGATTTTTACATACGATTTTGTGATTTAAAATATACTTCATATGAATAATAAAAATTCTCATCGATAAAACACGAAATAAACTTTAAACCTCTAACTGTTGAAGAAAGTAAGAAAGTAGTATTAATTAGTGATAGCATAGCATAATATGAGAGACGTCGAACTTAAAATGAACGGACATAGCGACCTAATAAGAGTTCTGATAATATTCAGAAGAATAACGTCTGTGAATCACTCTCTACATAACATCAATCACATTATAACAGCTCATTACAATTTAATTTTTGAGTTAATTAAAGTAAAGAGTAAAACAAATTATAATTTAAGTGCTAACTTAAAAGAAACAAAAAATGTTGTAATTAGTACTAGGGTGGATCTAAAAGTTCTAAGCCGGGACCAAGGAAATGAAAGAAAAGTGGATCTAAATTTATTTTTATTTTTCGACATAGTCTCCATCTAGTTCGGCAAATAAATAGTTTCGGCAAATAAGGTGGGTGAGGCAGCAATTCACATGTAGCCACAATCATGGATTACAGACATTGTTTCAACCGAAGTGTGAACACATGCATTGTCTTGATGAAACAAAACTTTCTTACGCAACATTCCCGGCATTTTTTCTTTTATTTCTTCCCGGAGTCTTCGTAAAAGGTTACAATAATAACTAGAATTTATAGTTTGACCTTTCGGTAAATAATCTACAAAAATAATGCCCTTCGCATCCCAAAAAACAGAAGCCATGACTTTGTTAGTCGACAAAACGACCTTAGCCTTTTTTCGGTGTCGGAGAGTCTGATCTCTTCCACTATTTGGATTGTTGCTTTGATTCAAGAGTATGGTGGTGAACCAGCTTTCATCCATGGTAACAAATCTACACAAAAAGTCCTCGGGATCAGTCTCAAAAAATTCCAAACAGTCTCGCGAAATTGTGTATCGAACTCGTTTTTGTTCAGCTGAAGGCAACCTCGGGATCCAGCGAGCAGAAACCTTATGGAACCCCAACTCTTCCGTTATTATGTGTTGCACCCGGCCATAAATAATGTTTGTTATCTCAGCTATCTTACCAATGGTCAAACGTCGGTCACCCAGTACGAGATCACAAATTTTATGGATGTTTTCTTTCGTGGTAGAGGACGTAGGCCTCCCACTCCTAGGATCATCTTTAATGCTCTCACGACCGCGCTTAAACTCAGCTACCCACTTCTTGACACTGGAATACGATGGAGCAGACTCCCCCAAAGTGCTCACCATATCTTGATGGATGTCTTTTGGTGATAGGCCTTTTTTATTGAGGTACTTAATGACTGCACTTTTTTCAATTTTGTCCATTATTGAAAATTGCGTCAGATTGCTTCAAACAAATAATCACAGAAAGTTTATATTGTGCAGTATCGGAATGAAACTGCGCACAATAAATCAATTTGACACATACTAACAAATGACGGTAGATTTAAAAAGATGTTATAGCTCCATGTAGGTTAGGCCACGAACTTTTAGATCCTCCCCAGTACACACTTTGACTCGTATTGGGAATTTTAACATTTTTACTTAAAAATACGTACGTAAATTTAGTGTGTATTGGGTGGCTGCAATCATTGTGATGTTCGCCGCTACCGACTGCTAAAACATGAAATAGCGAATAGTGGATAGTTGGCATGTTCTGATCCACCAGGAAAATCCCGACCCCGACAATTGTAACACACAAGGAAACAAAACGTGAACAGATTCCACACCACAGCCGCGGAACAGGCACACTACAGTGTAACGCGTCCTAGGGTTCCGGGCGCAGACTATATGATTCTATCCACAATCACCACATCGTAACAGACAACAACACACACGTTCGACCCTGAATAGTCAGAACCACGATGTTAGTGCAGTCATAGGAGATAACTCCATTTCCTTACGCGATTTGCCAATGAACTCAAATCAAACCGTCGTCGTAAGGTTAACCACAACGGCCGCGCTCGAGTCTCACCACCTGCCCGTGGTGGAAGGGGTGGACGTTTCTCCCCACGAGCTCATCCAACCCCACGATAATGCAAGCCCAACTTTAGCTACCGCGCGTGAGCTTCCCCCTTCGTCAGAGAGGGCGAGGATAAGATAATAAGAACAGTTACGTTAGCTAATCATAAATAATTGTCGGGATGCATCCTTCTCATCTGTGCGAAGGGGCTTGTCCCCCTATCGACAACAATCTCGCCAAGACCGTCGCCCGACCTGTTCTATAGTAACCGATAGAGCAGCAATGGACTCTTCCGTCAGCGTAGAGCAGTCAACAAAAAAAGGAAAGTTGCCCGATGTTGATCAATTTTCGCCTATTTATACATCGCCATTTATTTGTCTCAGGTGGAATCCTAAACAGTATCAGTAGCTCCGTGGTAGCTGTTGTGATGGTTGATACTGCACACCACTTGGACTTGATGCGGAGCAACCCTCAGGATCCGCCCTCTGTCATCACGGCCAGGAATATTCACAGACATAACATCAATATCTGGATTAGAGAATTTATGGAAGATAAAGGAGATTGGTATAATACAGTTTAGTAAAGAATAAATCAATACTCGGCATTTTCTTTTTGGCTGTCAACGGTTGTTTTCTACTGAGTCTTAAAATAATCTTTCTTTAGGGTCCCATTCTTGATCATCATTCATCACTTTGCTGACGTACACACGCCCGTCTGTCTGTCTGTCTGTCTGTTTGTCTTGACAGACGTACAGAACGTCTGTCAAGACTTTCTTCTCGGTAAGCCGTGGAAGGAAGAAGCCCTGAAAACCCGTACTTATAAGTCAATGCCATCAAAAGATACAGCCTTTTGTGTGCTTATTTTCTATGGGATTTCACTATAACTAAAAACGGTAGGGTACTTGTTAACATAGGATAAAAACATTTCCCCACCATTGTTTAAGCCTTGTCGTGGCCGTGGGGCTTAGTAGCCTGGGGTGAACCCAGATGAAGCCAATTGGACCGAGGTGGATCTTTGCACCCCACTCATAAGAAGAGGGGGCTCAAAGATCAGGAGGAGCAATCGCTCTCGGGGTACCCCTCTAGTAAGAAGAGAGGACCTAGGAGCAATAGGAGGTGGCGCTTTTGCGTACGGGGCAAGGGGCAAGGATGGGAACCTCGCCCCATTGCACTGTTCCTAAGTCGCTGGGGTTGTCTTGTAGTGCGGGGCAACCCCATTTGTGGAGGTGGAGTAGGCCCCTTAGGGAGCTGACTAGACGTCGAGGTGCCCTCAAGATTTTTTGTTCCGGGACACCTCACCAAGGGCGGCACTGATAGCACACGGTGGTTTTTGTGGGTATTCGGCACTATTATGTGCCGCGAGACCCACACACGACTGGACCCCACCCAGGACCGGTTAAGGCGCGCAAATGCGTTTCCCCGCGTCAACAAAAAAAAAGGGATAATAACATTTAGCAAGAAGAACTTGCAGTACAGATATTGGAATAAATCCGAGAATTAGGCAAAGTTATAAATATAACGTGCAGTCTATATGAGTTAGGCATTTATAAACAACTCCGTGGTATATAACGAGTAGTCAATATGAGTTAGGCATCATAGCAGCCGGGCTTCGTCTGAGCTTTGGTTGTGGAGGGAGACTGGAAACATTTCTTCTCCTCCTATTTTCTTCTGATCAAATTCTTTGTTGGCCCCAAGGCAGTTTTTAGTACTCCCTCGGGCGCCCCGCGAAAATATCAAAAGTCACAAGTGGTGACCGCTGTCGATCCTGGAGATACATCAGTGGCAACGATGGCTAAGTGGGCCATTCCCGTTATAAAGGAATCATAAAAATATCACTGAAAAATACTACTACAAATTAATGTGTGTGGTCCATTTCATATATTTTTATTGAGTCTTGTACTCTCAATATCTAACTTGTTACTATTTTCCACATTGCACATAATGCCCTCGGTCTTAGATAGGAGGGGAAGAAGAGAAAACATCGCACCGACACTGTCGAACGACGTGACTTTTATTCACCGATGAAGCTGCACTGGACACTTCCATCAGCATTGAGCAGTCAAAAAAACATTTCTTTCTATAATATATTTATCTTGTCTTACATTTTCATACAGTCATACAGACTTACAGCTGCATATACTTTTACATTAAAGGTATGTAATCCGTTTGATTAAAGAGCAAAACATTTGACCGAACACGTACTGTCTTTCAAACATGTGGATTGTTCGCCGGTCTGATCCTAAACTATGGTGATCACCGTATTTAATTTCAACCAAGCGCTCCATGTTGTATCAAGCCAGACGTCTAATCATAATGAGACCAACATTAATGTTCTGACATTGCGATCTGTCACAGTGGTACCGCCGCTGGCGTCACCCTCAGGCTGGTATATATCACACACGTACGGTCAGCACTTGCGACAACTTAGTTATCAACAGGGAGGTGTCATGGTGACTGCTGTAAAGTAAAGACATACCCAAAGCCATAACTGTATTCATCCGCGTGTTCGTTTTGTATGACACTGCAACGATAACTTACATCGGTAGTGTGTACGGTAGCGTGTGACCACGCGCATACAGCTCTCGTGCAGCGCAGACCTGCCCGCGATGATGAATGAAGAAAGGAAGTAAGCCACGTTTATTTTCTCTTTCGACGTTGTTATAGTTTTAGCTGACTTCTCTAGTCCTACAATGTCATCTCTATAAATGGCTGTCAAAACAATGAGATAATATCATGACTTCATAGAGATGATACAGATAGAGTAGGGAAGGAACGCTCTGTACGCTCTGTACGCTCTGTACGCTCTATACGCTCTGTACGCTCTGTACGCTCTGTACGCTCTGTACGCTCTATACGCTCTATACGCTCTGTACGCTCTGTACGCTCTGTACGCTCTGTACGCTCTGTACGCTCTGTACGCTCTGTACGCTCTGTACGCTCTGTACGCTCTATACGCTCTATACGCTCTATACGCTCTGTACGCTCTATACGCTCTTTACGCTCTGTACGCTCTATACGCTCTATACGCTCTGTACGCTCTGTACGCTCTGTACGCTCTGTACGCTCTGTACGCTCTGTACGCTCTATACGCTCTATACGCTCTATACGCTCTGTACGCTCTATACGCTCTATACGCTCTATACGCTCTGTACGCTCTATACGCTCTATACGCTCTGTACGCTCTATACGCTTAACTTACAAACTACACAGTTAGTGGTGATCATGATTGAAACAGCAGATTATAAAATTCGTTATTCTTACGCAACGAATAATACGAATTACTGAAATCGTTATTGTTATTGACGCGTACCCAAGTATTTAGTGATGTCACATAGGTGCGAACGAGAAAGTATTATACGCAAACTAAAAGTTTAAGAGCAAGTTAAATAAAGTGAACTTTATTATGTTTCTATTAAGGATTAAAAACGAAAAAAAATAAATTTCATTATTTTGTTTACTTTATTTTGTTATAGAATAGGGGGCAAACGAGTAATCGGAGCCCTTTTTTACGTCTACCGATGCCCATGAACATCCACATTACTATGCTGCTGCGTTGCTGTCCTTTACCACCCCCCAATTGGCCACCGGCTACTCACAAACCGCACGGTATTATATGAGTGAGAGGTCCCTCCCCGGTTCTGCCGGCCCAATTCCGCTACATATGCAGCATGGCACTACCTCCTGTAGTGTTAGTGCTATCAATGACCAATTAATTCTGGTACCTGTCATCAATATCTGGCCCTATCGGCCCACTGCTGGACATAGGCCTCTTTCAACGAACGCCAAGACAGCCGATCTCCTGCTACTCGCATCCATCCCGGGCCGGCTACTGCACGGAGATCGTCTTCTCACCTGGTGAACGGTCGACCAACAGTTCGTTTTCCTAAACGCGGCCTCCACTCCAGTACCTTAGTAGCTCATCTGCCATCTGCCATTGCCACTTCAGTGAGCTCTTTCTACGCGTGATATCGGATACTCTAGTTCTCTGCATAAGGATGCATCACTTCGTTACGAATTCTGTCGGACAGAGAAACACCCAACATTGCACATTCAAAAACCTGCTGAGCTATCGCAAACTTGCGGACCAGTCCTAAATTAAGAGGCTATGTTTCGCCCGCAAACGACGTGACGTTTCGGCGATGTTAGAATGTGACGCAGCTTCCGGAATGGTATACGGTACCTATGGTGTACTAAAATTACTAATTAGTGTTAAACAAGTAAATAAATGATTACCTTTATGATATTTTTAGAGGTTATAAGTGATTTATGAAACACCAGTTAAACTGCCGAAACTCGATAGTGCGGTCTAATCTACAATTGCTCATGTTTGGTAAGTACTATTTTGAAATTAAATCGCACTGACATGAGTGCAAAGAAAGTGAATATTGAAAATACATAAAACTACATAGGTAATAATTGTTATTCATTCCAAGAACAAGAATGAGAATATATTACAAGAACAATGCATTAATAATGACCACTTCGAACGACAGGATAACGGAACAACAGTTTACGATAGTTGTTTTTTTTTATAATACAACGTAACAAAATGTAGCGGTTATTGCCATCTCTGTGAATCAAATAAAAGTACTGTACCTTCAGTACACTTTAGAATGCAGATGCCAACTGATGTTCGCAAATCAGGAACAAATTAATGATTTAAATTTGACAGGAAGACGTATATCTTATGAAACTGCAACGAAAAGTAAACTACTAAAGACGAGGCGGTATGGTCATTCCGGCTTAGCCTATCCGTAACGACGAATCTTACAATAAACAACAACAATGATATCTGAGAAATGACAATTGACATTAACAAATACAAATTATATAGTTTATTGACGTATTTTAACAAGAAGTATGTACTCACTAAGCAGACATCATTATGTTGATAGCGTAATACGTAATACAGACAAATACGTCTGCATAGTTTGTGATAGTATTTATAAACATAAAACACACTTTTTAACAAATAACATTCAGTGGGACAGTACTTATTTTGGGCATGTAAAAATACAATAAAATGTCACAGTTTTGTAAATATTGTCATTTACGCGAATCTAAACAACACGAGCCGGGCTTAGTGTGTGAGACTTGTTACGATTTGGTCCACCTAAATTGTCTGCGAAGTCAAAATACACCCGGAAATTTTGCCGGCGATGTATTCTTCGAATTTACTTGTGAAGATTGTTCTCCGGACCACATTGAAATATTAAAACGTAACAAGTTCCAATGGTAATTTAACGCTCCTTCTCTAAGTTAAGCTAAAATTATTCTTTTCACGCATTAACTAGGTACTTTTGAATACACATTATTCACATAAACACTCAAGCTTTGTGTATATTGTTTCCCTTAATTTATGTTAGTATATAAATAAAATATACTAACTGGTTTTCTTTTAATTATATCTGTATTTGTCCTTTAGTCTGTTTATCTACTCCCCCTTAACGAGAAATTCTTTAACATAAAACAATTAAATGGCAAACAGGTAGTTGGAGAGTACTAATGATACTTGGAGTACTAACGGTGATACTTAATTATTCACACAACAAATAGCTATTATTTTTTATCATCTCTATCCCACTCCAAGGACCACCATACACAAGTGTCGCAAATCCTGAAAGCATCACCTTGATCATAAAAAAACATCTCATATTTGACATGCTATTGTTTCTTATAAATAGGAAAATATAATATTATGTGTGTAAGACATGGTTCACAAAATCAGTATATTGGTCCTGGCAGTTGTGCTAGCCTAATGAGAATTGGCAAATTTCATAGGCCTCCGATCTTTTTTTAATAGACATTCAAATTCCCTGTCAAGATTTTGCGCCACTGTGTCTTGCTGAATAATTAGTTATTAGCTATCAATAAATATTCCTAATATAAACATATTTTAAATTTATACACACAATACAAAATATATACAAAAGTAACATCCTCTTTGTTAACATTCAAAGTCTGTGATGTGCAGTGAAGGCCTGGTGATTGTAACAGGATAGTTGTAATACCACCAGCCTCCAAGTAAGCTGTTCTATGCAACCCATTTGTCATGTTATGAATAAATGTTTTTAAATGACAAAAAAGTACACCACTTATTACAATTAGTAAGTGGTGTAAGGCAAGGTAAAAAGTCACAGCTATGCTGCCTTTCAATGATACACCTTGTCATTAAATTCTAATATACATTTTTATATAACGGCACAATATAAATTTTATTTCATTCTTCTAATACAAGTCATACAAATCATTCTATCATGTTTTGATATTGAAATCTATTTATGTTTACAGGGTAAATGTTCTCATATTGACAATGAATCATCTTCAAAATGAAATGCAAGGCATCAGCAATAGAGGCTTCTTTCACTATAAAACACACATCTGTTCCTTTATAGATAGACACTGGCTTGTACTCTTTGGACCTAGCTTGTAAGTACTTGTTTCATACTATATTTTACTTTCCTTACTTTAAAAATATTCCAAGCAAGTAATTTTGTGTAAAAACAATAGTACAATATTTAATAATCGCATGTTTAGCTAAAACGGGTCCGCACTATATGGTTTGTGAATTAAATATAGAGATACTTTTAATATTGTGCAAAATTTAGATATTAAACATGTAAAATTGTTAGAACATTGTATTTGTTTAACATCCAAATGTGATAATTAATATTATATACTATACATAAAAAGTGCATTTCCACCACTACTTTTGTGATAGTCTCCACATGTGGCCTCTATTGGAGAAGTATTGATGCCACACATAATAATTTGTTTTCATTTATGAATATTGCAGTAAACGAACGAAGAACTGGGTGGGTACCATAGTGGGTGCTTTGTCATTATATAACAGTCTGTTCTTCCGCTCCGGTTCAACAGTGTTGGGAGAGTTGGGATGGTGGAAACTTATGCACTCATTTTCACCAGCTGTTGCTGCACATATAGGTGAGGTGGATTTATATACATAGAATAGAGTGAAACATAGAACCTACAAGAACTGTTAATAAAAAACACACATGTTTTTTATTAATATTATATAAATATTCAGAGGCATAGAGCATGCAATAGAATAGTAATGAGGAGTATGCAACAATGTGAATGATTTTAATAGAAAGTATGGTACAAAAGAAAAAAAATGTTATGTGCTATTGTTTACACTTACCAAATACACAGAATTACATGTTACAAATCTGTCAAAACGGAGTTTGGCATCAGGTTTTTATTATATTACATTGATAGATTACATACTGAGCTTTGCAATTTCTCCCGCTTAAAATGTCGTATAATAATGTAATAATGTAATGTGTACAAATTTACAATATTAGTAGGATGTAATTGTAATGTTTGTTTACTTTTTAGTGCAAGAGCTGGGAAAGGATAAACCAAAGAGAATCCGCAATCAGATAGCCCTGGATATGAAATTATTTAACCGGAAAGTCATTGAAATGGGTGAGTGTTTCTTCACCACTGTTTAAGTGTCACATTATTACTGTACCACAGCAGGTTAGTAGTTTTAAATTTATCACCACATATACTTTATATATAGATGTAAAGTATATCAAGGTGCCAGATGTCGCAATCCTAACATATTTGACTCTCTTCATACAAGTGATATGTGGCACTTGGATTTTTCTGTCTACCCCCTGAGGGTACTGGCGTGATGTATGTGTGTAGGCGTAGGTATTAGGTCTGGAAAGACGGCATATTACCAGCATTAATTGTCCTCTGGCTCGTGGAGATAGTGATATTGACTATATAGATACAGTTAAATGAAAATGTAATCTGCAGGATATGGAGATTACTTCGACAAGGAGGAGTACAAGCCCGATGACAGTAGTGACCCAGGGCTGAGTGACCCGTCAGGTTCGTCCGACCAAGTGCTGTGCAAGGGCGAATCCCCTCCGCAGAGAGACCCGCCAACTAAGAAGCAGCGTCTCAACTCCGAAGATGGGTGGAGGACTGCCCACGACTTGCCAGACTCTGACTCCAGGTATGTTTGTGGTCATAATATAACTCTAACGGAATATATGTTTCCCGTCAGTCGGCACGGGTGACCTCGCGATCCTCCAGCCATGATAATAATAATAATCAATTTACGTAATATGAGTCTCATCTCGTGATACATTTCTCCTCATCCGCGTGCGGTTAGTCGTCTTGTGCCGCCTAGTCTACATTGGGCTTCTCTTCGTTTCCACTGCGTAAGTTCATGCACGACAAAATGTAATTTACGCATCCCACTACTGGAAACGGGAAAACCAGGCGGGAACGAAAATAATATACCCACGTATATTACTGTACTAAGTAGGCTCGTGACCGGTAAATATTTAAAATGTGTATTACACCACCATATTCTACATTACAATTCAATTCCAAGAAAAAAGACATCAAAATTATTTGGTTGTCTGTAAATCGATTTACGGATGATATAATCTTACGTGACAACGGTTCTCTATTTGATCTGTGACAACATCGCCGGTTGGAGTGAAAGAGGCGCTTAGTTACGCTCCGCCCATTCGGAACGTTACCATGACTCGTAACTTTACTACGTCACTAGACGTGACACACTTTTTTGTGAATGTTAGCTAGTTTAGCGGTTAGCGTTATCGATTCACAAGACAAGTCCATTTCCAGGAGTGATCAGCTGGACAGTACATACGGAGGCTCGTTCCCCAAGGACATGTCGGAGGAGCACCTGTTCCATGGCTTCGACTTCACCCCGGTGAGCGCACGCTACCACACGCTACCACACACTACCACACACTACCACACCTAGTCTCGCCATAAATGTTGTCACAAAGAAAAAAAAACTTTTTAAATTACAAATAGCATTTATTACTTTCACAGTGTGTTAGTTTAATACACAAATACAAAACAATTAAATATATAAGAAGCTAATTCGAAGTGGTCTCCATTGGCTGCGGTACAGTCCTTTAAACTTTGAGGTCAGTTATCAATATAAGCACGGACTCATTCCATGGGGAAATCCTTCATTGCCAATCGTACACTCTAAAACTGACCATAAACCATAATCCAGCGGATTAAGGTTGGGACTAATTGAAGGTCAGCTCTGATCAAGTCCGGAACTTTCGTTTTAACACTCATTTTGTTACCTTTGTTTCTGCCGGTGTTTTGTTACCTTTTTTTTGCAAAAGTATGGCTTAGTCACTCCTACATAGCTTACAACCCACCAAACCATAACTGAAGTTGGGTAATGCCCACGTCGCATTTTCTCAACTAATTGGGATGCTTCATAGGAGCTATGAGCACAAATACGGTCATTTTGTTTGTTTCGATTTTACCACCCTGTTCATCTTTAATTTATCAACTAAGAAATACCAAGTGTGTCTCTTATACGCTGCAAGTCCTAAGCCATCTCTTAAAATACGCGACATGTTCCTTGGTGCTATCTTCATTTCCCGACATAAAATCTTTTGCTTTCGGGCAGCATTTCTTCGAATTCCTTCCCTAACAGCTTTGACCACCTTTTCCCTGCGAACATTACGCGGACGCCAGATCTTTCTCTGTCACAACAGAGGAAATCTCACTACCTATTAACACCGGTACACAAAAAATTTACTAATATCAAGTTTTAAAATTGCACTCGGCTCCATTCCTACTTTGTGTAATACAATAGCGATTCTGTTCTCATCTCCCCGCTTCATTTTGATATTGCAAAATATTGTACAATATATTGACACCAAAATGAGACAACACAATAAAAATGGTATAAAAATGACAGGTTCCAAATTCAAATGTAACTTTTTACTTTTAATTGTAACAGTATTTATGACCAGAGACTAATAACTATGGCTGTGAATGTTTATGAGTGCTAGAAATCACTCGACGTAACGTTGTGCAGTTGTGAAAACCAACAGTCATGGTGGGATGTCTTAGTGGATGGGAATTTATTGTGTAAGACCCTCCTGGGGCTATGCTACAAGAGAAGTAGAGAAGAATAGAATAGAAGCTGTACAGTTTATTCCCCCCAATCTCAGTAATCATTTAAGATCTTGTAAGACGGTAGGGGCATGGCACCACTACCCTCTCTGAGAGGTACCTCTTGCTCACATGATACCCTTTTAAAACGACAGCTATGCATCGTGCTGTTTGCATATCAATTGTGCGGATATCTGCAGGCGTCGGTACTCATCAAAAGACTGCGAGCGTTAGTTGGGGCCTGTCCCACCACAATTTCCTACTGTTTAACTCTTGTGTCTCCAGGATTGACAGTGGACGACAATTGTGCCCCTGGGATATGATCGCAGGGGACCCGAGAAAAAGATAAAAATTGTCTTAGGACCCAAAACTTACTTAACCCGATGAAACTAGAAAGAGCCGGGAGTAATTCCAATTTATTGTAAAAGATGATATGTATTAAAAAGTCCGCTACTCAATTTTGGGAAATGTTGTAATAAGGCTACATCCCTACAGAGCTACGACGATTCGTCCGCGCCCCCTCTGTCCGACCGCCCCCCTCACCACTACGACTCGGAACCCCTCGAGCCCCCCTCCGACGACGAGCGCTCCGCCCACTCGCACAAACCCGACAAGAAGAAGGAGGAGAGGGTAGAATTCAAACGGGAATCTTTGTTCTCAACACAGTTGAATAGCACAGGTAATGTTTTGTGCGCTTTATTAGTAAGAGGAGAAGTAAGGTCAACGAATAGTACCGAACCTAGTCCCTATGGGATATAGGTGTCGCAATCGGAATGTCTACATCGCTGTATTTCATCACGGCTAGCCATTTAAAAAGACAGGGCCGTTTAATTTGTGGCGGGCCCACGATTAGTCACATTGAATACTGCTGAATGAAATTGCGCCAGGAAGAGTTCGGCGTTATACGATATTCCATAAGACAAGCCTTATTGAAATAAAGTGAATCATTCATTATCCGCCTTTTTGAAACGTTGAGTCCTTACCCTTAAGAGGCGTTGCTTGATATGATAACAACAATGGCGTCGATTGTACAGAGAACTATACCTTAGTAGATTTGAAGGTTCAGGCGGGGGCGTAGCTCCCTACTAAGGCTCTGGTTAGGTTATTTTTTTATTTGCACTCAAAACACTTGGCCTAATTTCATTATTGTCATTTATTTAATTTATTATTGTCTAATAAAAAACCGTTCCAGGGCCACTGTTGTAACTATCACGTTTGGATTGTACTACTCCAGGCACCAAGCGCCATCTTGGAGTAACTGGCAATTACCGCTTGCTGAATTAATTCTCCTATGCTGCCGGTACACCAGGTCCGAACCAACTATAAACTCCCATTTACGCTGGTATCTGACCGACAGACTTACCCTGGGAAGAGAAAGAACCGGAGCTGGAAAAAGACTTAGTGGAGCTGACTGAATATGAAGAGATACATCTGCTGAAGAGTGTGGAGGGGCTGCTCGGGAGAGTCCGGGACGCGGAGCGGAGGGCCGGCCTGCAGAGGTTGAGGGCCACGTTGGCTCTGAGAAGGAGGAAGAGGCACAAACATCTGCCGCTGTTTGATATTGACAGGTAGTGCTTTTTTATTAAAACTTGATTGACTGATCTTTAGAAAGTAAAAAAATGTTATGTATGTCGGGTAATGTGCAAATTTTCCCATCGCCATTAGGCACCTCACCAATAACACCCACTTTCATTTGCAGAGCGGTGAAGGTGTTGGGCGGGTACGTGACTGACGACCCGAAGGTGTTCACCAACGCGGACAGGATACTGGATCGGTTCCAAAGATCGGTGAGATTTTAGATATGGAATTTTTAGAATTTACTAGGCCACAGGATACTCACCTATCGCACGCAGGGCATATCTGTCACATGTCGATGGTATCACGAGAGCGCGAGTTACCTCCAGTTCGTGGAGGCCCATGTCCGCGGCAGTGCAGCAGGGTGCTACCTGTCACGACAATAGTGAGAGTGCCATTGCAGCTGAATATGGCGGGTACCGGCGACACGTGATATCTAGCCATGTAGCGCTATCCTGGTAGTATATGCGGAGTGGGGGATCAAGCTACGTATTAAGAGATGTGCCAATGTTTGTGGTCGTTGCTTCAGTACCTGATGGACAACCTGTGCGGCACGGTGGTGGGGAGCGTGGCCGGGCCGCTGCTGCTCTCTCGCGCGGGGGCGGCGCCGCTGCGGAGCGCCTACTCGGGCGCGCTGCTGAAGCCTTACATCCGCCGAGATTGCACCTCGCGCCCGCTGTGGCTCCGGCTGCGGGAGGAGCTGCTGAGGAAGACCAACGGGTAGGTGGGACGAAAGCTCGGGGTTAGGAGGTCACTAAATTTTTTCATGAGTTGAAAAAGCGAATGGCATAGCTTTATGAAATTACGACGCGAGTTTTAGTAAGAGGTAGTCCCTTGATGCATTTGGGCCGGCGCTACTTGGGCGCGACTAGTCGACAACATGATACCGCCGCAAAGTGACGGTCATGCTGTCGCGATTTGTGAATTTTTCTTTTCCGGTGGCCCCTTGAAGGGTAAGACAACACGTCCGCATGAAACTTACGTGGATATTTACTGGCGTGTACAGTCTACAAAAGGAGCCGACTATAATGTACCTGACAAAAGTACAGACTATTAGGACAGCTGCGGCGATATATGTAAGTGCCACGTATGTCATCTGATGCCATGAGAATGCTAGGCTACAGTAAGCGTAGCAACGTGTAATGGGAAATGCACACCAACATTTTTAGGCAAATAATGTCCGTTTGGAATACATATATTTTGACACCAGCCGTTGTCTGTAGATGGGGCCCCGAGGTGGCGGTGCCCCGGGCTCCGGTGGACTACTCGTACGTGCAGCCGCACCATATAGCGGCGCTCAACAGCCTCTGCGCGCAGTTTTTCTGGCCTGGCATCGACCGTGAGTAGTATAAATACCTAACACAGATTGACTACATTATATTTAATTATGAACTTGGGCTTATTGCGTTACATTATCTGCCGCCAGTAATATTTGTTAATATTTGTGACAAAATTAAAAGTACAAAAGTTTTCCACGTCCACGAGTTATATCAACATACGAATATTATACCATAATTAGTCGGGTTTTTGTGACTATGGTTAGTGTAAAGCTTCGGAAACGTCCGGCTAATTAAGCAATGAAATAAACCCCGACAAAATCCGTGGAAATAGTTTTATTGTAACAAACTGATACAATTAATATTAAATAACAATAAAAGTTGTTATTTTAGAGATATTTCAATACTGACGAGAAAATAAAACGGGACAAATCATGTGAAAATGAAGGAGAAGAAATATATGTGTGAAGAATCTCCCAATTATACTTCCTCGGTGGCCACCGGTACTATAGGGAGCTATAGTAAATTGATCCCGTAACATTTGGAATGTTAAATATTACATTTCGCTCCTTCTGCAGAGACACATAGTTTGTGTTGTGCGGTTTGTTCATACTTCTCAGCCTCGACCGAGCAGTCCACAAGGAGGTTAGAAACCAAATAGTCTTCTAAAATTGCCGTTACCCGTAAGGAACTGTGCCATGTAATGATCAACTTCAAAACAGTTTTTCGATAGTCGCTCCCGTAGTCGCAGGGAAGAAAATGATATGAATGGCGTCCTTATTTGTGTTAGTCCATCGTACCTGCCATTCACCGAGTAAGATTTGTGTAGTAACATCTATTGGTTTAAAGGGTTTCGTAATCCTCGGTCTGTCCTGTGGTCTTAAAAATTCTGGGTTAGAATAGTTTCTAGTGTGGTAATACATGGCGGCACGGCGTTAGATTTCAAGGTCAACTGGTAATACTCCAGCTAGAACTGGTAGGGCCTCTGTACCAACGGTGTATTAAGCTTTAAATAAAAAGAATAATGATAGCCACGGATTTTGTAGCATTTTTCGACGTGCCGCGCCGATTTTAGCCCTATCCACCCAAACTAGAAAGGCGTAACACATGCTACCAAAGTATGTCGCGTTTTATATTATTTTAAAGGACAGGCCCCATGTTAAGCTCGAAATATTGGTAAAAGCGTAGAAGTTACGTTTAGCCCTTTCTCGTCTGTACGATACGTTTATTTTCCAATATTAAATATACGGGTTTCACTATGTTCCAATCATTTCAATATAATGACAATTTAAACGTAAGTGCAATAGAGTACACGATAAATTTATAGTGACGCCTTTACGTTTCACCGTTTACTCAAATACCTGTTCTAAAGATTGTTCATTTCAATAACCTTTGTGAACACGAGATAAATATTTGTCCTTTTGGCGTGACTATTCTCGTTCCACTAGTGACGGAGGCGCTGCAGTACCCCGAGTTTAGCTGCGTGGTGTCGTATGGGCGGCTGGTGGTGGCGTGCGCGTTCCTCGTGCCCGACGTGCGGCCCGCGGAGGCCTACGTGTCTTTCGTGCTCACCCGCCCCGAATGGAGGAACGCCGGCATCGCTTCCTTCATGCTCTACCATCTCCTGCAGGTGACGTCACCGATCTCTATAGAGCCGTAGAGCCGATACTTGTTCATACGCTGCAGGTGGCCTCACTGTAACTCCGTCAGTGATGTCCGTCAAACTGGACTGACTACAGTGGAATGCCGTACTTGCCTTCTTTAAGGCATGTTGTGGTGATGAGACGTTGGTTGTAAAAACTTAACTAGTGAACAAAAATATAGCATTGCCTAGTAGAAAACAGGCACACTTAGGACAATAAGATAGGGTAAAGGAGGACACCACATTTGCATATTCCTTGGATGTGCGGATGTTCATGAGTGACGTTAGTCACCGAGGATATTTTCTGCATGTCTGACCCCCTATAAGATTATTAATATAAAAATAATCCGATGCCACCAGCTAGGCAGGCCTCAATGTATGAATTTGATAATTATGTCTTCAAGCCAATACTACTTTACTGATTCAGAAGCACTACACACAAATAATAACTGTTTACTGTTGCAGACATGTACTGGCAAAGACGTCACCCTGCATGTGTCACCTACAAACCCCGCTATATTCCTCTATCAGAAATTTGGTTTCAAGGTAAGTAGCATTAACCATGGTTGTGGTGCTAGTACAAATAATATATATTGAAAGGCAATACATAAATTGCCTATGCATATGTACATTTTGGTCACATTCTAACATGCCCCTGGTGTAGTCGCTTGTTGACTTACAAATGAAAGTATTATAGCATTCAATGACTATCACTTCATATATATAAGACAGTCTTGTAGATAGCATTGGTTCTAAGTAATTAGAGAATTCACCATCATTATGACAACAACATTCCTCCCTGGCTTCATACAGATATTTCATGAAATATGGCAAATATTCATTGATTTACAAAAATATAAAAAATATTTTAATTGTGAACATTACACGTTATAGTGACAAGAAATTTTACTTATAACAGAACAATGTCTGTTGGGACACCTAGTTGTTAATGAATTCTGTAGCTAAATAAGGATTTACTATGATATTTTTTAAATTTAATCATTAGCTATGTTTCATCGCTGGTAATGTAGGATTCTAACAGTAAAATTATTTTTCAAATTGTGCTAGTAGTTCCGGAGCCTATTCAATGCAAACAATCAAATGTTTCCTCTTTATAATATTAGTATAGATATCTTGTCTTACTAGATCTTAATTACACAGTCCCAGCTGCTGAACAAAGGAGAATTATGAAAGAATAAAAAAAATATAGGGCAGTGCAGAGTTGTACATCTGTTGGCATACTGATGAAAGAACTACATTGAATGTGCATATACATTAAATGTTCAGACGAGTTCCAGCTAAAGTTTTGTTAATTTACCAGTGAAGGGAAGACCCAATTGATTGTTCAAGTGGTGTCAATGTCAAACTACAGTATGTATTAGCTATCCAGTTATATGTTAGATATATATATGTAGTCTTTTTTCTCTTAGCAATTACTATTCCTAAATGGTCCTCCTGAGTGATAGTAAGAAGACAACCATGAAAAAAAAAACATTTTTTTTATAACTTATACTATGGCTGAAGAGGCTTATTTACAAATCCTTCAGATATTAGATAATCATAAATTTTCCGAGTTTTATTTACATCAATCTTCAGTATCCTACGTGCATCTAGCAATTTGAGTGAACCAAATTTATTATTCTCAGCAATAAGCATCTTTTTTATCTCCAAATAGTTCTTTGGAATTAGTCTTATGGTTGAACACAAGAATTTCTCACTGTCAGACAGTTGGAAGAAGCCTGGCAAATCTACAATATCCAGAGGTATTAAAGATCTTTTGAGCCTTTTACCTTTGCCGAATAAAAATTTGTTCCTAACTGTATGACTATCGAAGTCCTTCATCATGATTGATGTTGCATATCTTTGCTCTTTGCATATAGTGTCATTTGTATTCTTCAACTGCCTATAAAGCCTAGCAGTATGTAACGTTCTTATACCATTTCTTCTGTACTCACATAACCTAATCAGTTTTTGCAGTGTTTCCTCTTCTAAACTTATACATTCCATAAATGCATCAAATTGCAATCCAGACATAAATTGCATAAACGACAATAATCTTTCGCTTGTTTGTCTCGTTATTGTATTATCAAATTTTATAATCCATGCATAGAGTTTGTTTGTCATTATTAAGCCGTGATTTTGTATGATCTTGTAGCGTCTTTGTCTCTCTTTTAAACGGGTATTCAAAGCACTTACTAAACTCACTTTCAAGGCATCAATGCACTCATCGTTTTCATCATCTGAGTAGCTATCTTCAATGTTAAATATGTTTTCTGCATTATTATCATAACTTAACTCAAACTCTGATCTATAGGCATTGTAGCCTGCTAGGAGGTGATCAGATTGGTTGTTCCTTGGTGGGTTTGTACTTATATCGGTATTGTACAAGTAAGGAGTTAAAATCTTAGGAAACAATGACTGTTCAGTCTCAGGAAGCAATTTCAATTCTTCGGTTTGTACATTCTCTATGAAATACTTTTTATAATGCTCTTGACATTCGAGTTTTGTTCGTGTGTACACGCTTTTAGACACCTCTTCCCAATTTCCAAACCCGTAGGTGGAAATCGCGGAAAGCAGCTTACATTCCTCTTTAGCTGTCCAATTGCAGTTGTCAAATAGTGGGAAATCGTTTCTGCGCACCGAATATTTGTGGTTATTTTTATGACTTCCCACTTCTCGTCCGGAGGCGAAACACGACAGACACAAATTAGTTTCACATTCACAACATTCTATGTAAGGTTCGTGAACTATCTCTGAGCACACGTCGCATTTTACTTGGAGTATATCGTTCATTGTCCGCAGGTGGAAGAACTCATACAAGATTTTTACGAGAAGTACTACGACATCGACTACACGGGATGTCGGCATGCACTATTTTTAAGATTAACGAGATAAATAAACACTATCAATTGATTGTATTGTTATTTCAACATATCCTATTCGTATTCAGACTCAAAACTATAATTAATTACAAATGAACTTAGGTAGTTGTTATTTATATTTACTGTTATCATTTTCGCGCAGTCTATCTTTTCGATTCTTTTTCAATGCGGCGGTTGTTCATTTGCACGCTGGTTTTTAATTTTCGTTTTTTTTTTTGGGGTTACCAGATTTAAAATTAAATTACCTACAAATGCACACAATTTAAATTCTACAAGATAAATATTAATTATCTGGCTGAATTAGAAATTTTGTATATTCATTTGAATAATAATAAAAGGGAAAAAGTCGGCCAACAGGGACACACCTTTGATGGGTTCATTTTCATTTGAGGTTTGTATTGTATTCTATAATACCAATTCTTTTACAAGGAGATCCGGACACTTTTTAACATTCTTAAAGCGAATATCTCACAAAATATTAGCATCAATTATCAAAATATATAATAATGTGAAGGCGTGGTTGTACACAAGTAAGGCAGGTATATGATGATTGTGGTATGTGACACTCCGCTCGCTCATCCTACCCTATTTGGGAACAATCAAAAATTTTGCCATTAAGAAAGACTTATGCAATGTTACCCTACAGTTATGCAATGCGAAATGAAATAAATAATGCCCTCTTGATATTTCATTTTCATCCTTCAAATTGCATTTATAGAGCGGTGCCCTAATTTTATCTTACAAAATCATACTACATCACGATGATGTATAGTGGTTTATATAATACAACACCGGTATTATCCGAGTAAAATGTCTGTGACATGTCGACATGACAAAATTATGAAGATTCAGTTTTGCTACTTGTTTATCTAAAAGTAGGAATTTAAAATGAAATCATTTGAGGAATAATCATCACGTTAAAATAGGGATGGGATGCCAGCCTATAACGCGGCCTTCGTAAGTCGGAAGAAACAGCGAATCCAGTTCACTCTATCTCTCTATTTTTTGTCAATTATTTTTCTCGGCATCTTCTTTATTCATCAATGGTGCCAGTTGTCATATAACTGCCCATAATATACCTTCTCTATCTATATCATTACTACAGGAATAATTCGTGAAATCTGTGGACTAGCATTTTGTAATACTGGAACATTTTTTATAAAAATAAGCATTTCTTCCTTTTGCTTTTCGAAAGTGTAACGCTGAAAGTTCCAGTTAAATTAAACCCTAAACTGGACTCTAGTATAATATTTTGATATCGTAACTATACGACAATGTTAAATTATGATACAATATTATACAAGTGTTAAAAGCACTGATTGGACGTCTTAAAGATATATAATAAAGATACATAAATAATTAATATCGATAACGAAACATGGTGTGAAATTCGAGTACGGTATGAAACGGAGTGTTCTTTAAATCCATAAAATCAGAGTTCCGATAAAAGTAAATTAATAACGACAGTGTCCAACAAAAACATAATTTAGTAAAACCATGACATTGTGTAATTACATAGAGCTTGATGTATATTATCATCACATATTAAAGCACATGTCACAAGCTATTGGCATCTAATACACTCACGAGAGCAGCAGCGATACTGTGTGGCTATCTTAGCAATGTGGGCTAAACGTATTTTAATTCTAATGGGCTAGCTTATTTTCGTTTATAGCCTTACCTCAGTCCATTTATTCCACCCGGATGATGGATCACACATATTAACTGGCTGTCCTGTTATTCAAAAATAGTCTTTGGCTTTAATTTATTCTATTTAAAGTTGACATGTTCAACAATGGCTTTTTGTTCGTGTTTATTTACGGCTATAGTTTATAAAATTAATGTATTTTTTACTTGCATAGACTAGTGATAGTTAATAACTCGCACATAATTTAAAATGTAACAAATTGTAAACGAAATGTAATTAAATAACATTTACTTCAATAAGTGGACTTTGCTTGTACTGGCAATTATTTACAAATTCAAGGACACATAAAATGATCAGTTTTATATGTAAAAAATATTCACTTAAAAATTTAATTATTTCAAATATTCTATAGTCCCTCATAGTTTTTATAGGCTATACTAATTTCTGCCTTTTTTTCATTGGCTAAACCTGACGACCGTATATTCTCGAACGTAGAAAACCTACTTTTCGTCAATACGACGTCAAGTGTGAGCTCACTGCGCTATAGCAATTGAACAGCTGAAATTATATTTATCTCTTTCTATCTCAAGAGAAGTCTCTATTTCGAAAGATTTTTTTTCTCTTTCATGGGCCTGCTGAAGGCCCTAGAATGTTCTAGATGTTTTAATGTATATATTTTGGCGCGACGGCAGCGCTGCGTTTCATTCAATTATTGTGAAGTGAATTGTGTACTGGTTGTGAGTCGTGTAGTGAGTGAATATTACTAACTTTCTTCAGGATCTAGTGGATTTTACGATTAAGTTAATACTGTAAGTATTATTATGTATAATTTTTATACTTTCTTGATAATTTTTAAGCTTGAAATCGTGTTTGAAGTTGTAAAATAGGACTATTCTAGTTAGAAATGTAGCATTGCGTGGACTATACAAGATCTCCAAAAATGGTGTCAGTCGTTCAAGAACTTACCAGATATTTCTTTGTTTCAGATTTAGGACAATATGGGTAAAGATTACTATAAAATACTAGGAATAGGAAAAGGAGCGTCGGACGACGAAATCAAAAAAGCTTATAGGAAATTGGCGTTGAAGTATCATCCTGACAAAAATAAAGCTGCTGGTGCAGAAGAGAAGTTTAAGGAAGTGGCAGAAGCTTACGAAGTTCTGTCAGACAAAAAGAAGAGGGAGATTTACGATGCTCACGGTGAAGAAGGTTTAAAGAGTGGTATGGGAGGCAAAAATGGACCAGGTGGCGGACAGTCGTATTCCTATACTTTCCATGGCGATCCAAGAGCTACTTTCGCTCAGTTCTTCGGTTCTGCAAGTCCTTTCCAAGCATTCTTTGACCTGAACGGAGGCGGATCGGGAACGACAATGTTCTTCGACCGCGATATGGACGTAGATATGGATCCGTTTGCAAACATGGGCATGGGTCAAGCTAGGCCTGGTGGACCTGGTGGTGCATTCAGAAGTCACAGTTTTAACTTCCACGGATCGCCTAGTCGTAAAGAAAAAACGCAAGATCCACCTATAGAGCACGATTTGTACGTGTCTTTAGAGGATATTGCGCGCGGTTGTGTTAAAAAGATGAAAATTTCTCGCCGCGTTATCCAACCAGATGGTACGTCAAAAAAAGAAGACAAGGTCCTTACGATCCATGTGAAACCGGGTTGGAAGGCCGGCACTAAAATCACGTTCCAAAAGGAAGGAGATCAAGGAAGGAATAAAATACCAGCAGACATTGTTTTTATTATCCGTGACAAGCCAAATCCATTATTCAAACGAGAGGGAAGCGATATCAGATATTCGGCTAAAATTTCACTGAAACAGGTACTATTTCTTGATCTTTAAATATTTTAAATTGGCCTTTCATTTGGGCTTACTTATAGATAGTTAGAATAAGTTGGTAAAAAATATTAAATTTACTATGATAAATCTTCATTTTAACATGGCTTCATCATCTGCCCTTGGTTATTAATTATAAGTGTTTAATCGCTGCCAATTGATTTTTATCAATGAACTTTATATTTAATTAAAATTTGACCATTGCACCTCCACATTGTGATGGTTATAAAAATGCAAGACAACTAAACTCGTTTCTTTCTTTACAGGCATTATGTGGGACAATGATTGAAGTACCAACAATGAGTGGTGAAAAACTAACAGTAAATTTACAAGGTGAAGTTGTCAAACCTTACACAGTAAAGAGGTTCCCCGGATATGGCCTTCCCTTCCCCAAGGAGCCAACACGAAAAGGAGATCTTCTAGTGGCATTTGATATCAAATTCCCTGATCGTCTTAGTTCAGGTGTTAAAGAAATACTCATGGATACTTTACCAAATTAAGTTAATCTGTCAAGACTTGTATTAATACAGTGTTGAATTGGATGTTTCTTTTGTCTACTTTTGTATGACTGAGGAAGATTGAATAGTTAGGAGGGATGTGTGGTTTAAAAAATGCAAAAAGAGACTCTGTAGGTCAGGTGACTTGAGTGTAAATGAATGTTTAGAATGGGAATATTTCATATTATAATGGAAGAAGGTGTGATTGTGAATTGTCTCCCATGTGTTTTAATATGGGAGACATGGTAGTAAATTGTAACATGTAAATACCATTTGTAAATATTGTGTTAGGGCAGTAATTGTTTTTGTCGGAATGGCTAAAATTGACTACGTAATTGTGTGTGCATTTATAATTGTAAACTTGTAATTATTATTAAAATAAAACATTTAATTTATTTATTGTTTAATTAAAAACCTTTGAGTCATAAACAAATTAATTGCAAAATAGTAATTAACATCAGCTTAAGAAATACTAAGTTCAATTGGCATGGCATATTAGGAAAAAAGGATATTTAACAGTTAGGACCATTGGTCTCTATATGATGTATGATGCCCAAACAGGAAGCAAGTTTCAACACTAAACTTTGTCTTAGTAGTTTGTTACAAGGCATCAGATGACGCTGCTAACGTACACGTACCTATTCATTGCTATCGTGTAGGTACCTACCTGATCAGCTGTTATCTCGACCTTGTCATGATATGATAGATGATAATATTATTGCTGAGCGTTGAAATCTGTAATTTTGCTGAATCGTGGTAATATTCTTGTCCGCGCAGGCGTAGAAGCACGTGCCGAATGTAGCGCTTTCACGTCATACGTAAAAATATCAAGGCGCCCGCCTTCGCGCCAACATCGAGAGATAAAAATTGATGATCTTTATTTTTAGCCTTGTCAGATCCAGTAGCAGTAGTAATAGACATCAATTAATTAATGTTCACGATCATTATAAATAAACCTTGGCCACTATGTGCACTGGTGGGTTATAACGTCGATGGGTAATACATTCCAAAATGTTGTAGTAGGTACGTCTTCCTTGTTTCTTTGTAATGAATATACGTATGTTAACCACCTAGATAGGGAATGCTAATGAGTGCTGGTGTGGTACTTGCTAAGATTGAGAGAATGTTAATGCTACCTTGTACGTATCTCTCCACTCATGACCCTTCACTACGGAAACAATACCGTAGTACGCACGAGTTTTTCGTGTACGAATATAAGACCAAGTAATTGAGTTTTTTATAGTATAGGGGGTCAAACGAGCAATCGGAGCCACAACGGCGAGTCAACGACTACCGACTCCCATGGACATCAGCATAATTATGCCGATGCGCTGCCCTCCTTTTCATCTTTCGCAAACCGCACGAAACGCGACACTGTAGGTGTCACTTTACGTCGGTATCAAGTGAGCGAGAGGTACCGCCCCGGTCGTGCCGGCCCAATTCCGTTGCATGGTGTCATGCACCATACATGGCCCTACCTCCTCTTATGCAGCATAATACTACCTCTTACAAAATTTGTACGACGGAGAAGCACAATTACCCTAAAATTAAATGATAACGAACTAAATAGCTATCACAATTAACAAGAGAAAGTAAGTGCGCGCCTTACAATAAAGGTGCATACACAGCTAATTAAGATGGAGTGACGTGGGTAAATACTTTTTGAATTTACAAGCGTTTACGAGTCTGCGAGTGTGTATTTCTATTTCGAAAGTCCTACTGGCTACATAAGTATTTACCACGCGTTTGTTGGCACTTGAAGTCGAATAAATGGGTCCACTAACGGACCTTCAAAGTAAAACGTAAACGAGGACGTAGGTATTTTTTCGGATGAACTCCAAAAACTGTTCCAAGAATCTGCTCTCAATATTCTTTCTTGCTTGGCAAAAAACAACAATACCTACATATGTTGTGTGGGCTGTGCTATCACATCGGCGTAGATGACCGGTGTGGACTGTGAACGGAATTACACCGTACCTACACGGTTGTATCTGCGGTCATACAACTCTAATTGTATGACCGCTAACCCGTGTATGACCGCGAATCGTCTTTTTCGACCGCTTGATGTTTAATAAACTTCTTAGCATTTTGATTTGGAAAGGAAGTGCCCGTAGCCCGTCCGCTGTGGTCGTAAATTAGTAACTGTGCCAAATTTCAACTCGACCCGAATGAGAAGACATATGCGTGAATGAGTTTTTAAGATCCCGTGCTGATTTCGTGATGTGCGAGAGAAAGCGGTCCTATTCTGCTGCGACGCGGCGTGACGCTGTCTTAAATCCTTTATATAACGTGACATGTAGTTCAGTCCATGAAAATGACCAATACGTCATGTTATTTACTAAGTTTACATTCGCAAGTAACTATTGAAATGATAGGTAATGTTTATGGCAGATATAGAATATAGGCAGATACATACGTCTAACGACACCAGCCGTGGTGTTTATTATCATAATTAATTACATTTAGTAATTTATTTACATTTAGTTATCTTATATATAAAACTCTTCCATTACCGACAGACAAGACACGACCAAAGCTACCAAACTCAAGAAGAGGAATTTTGTAATGTATGTTCCTTGGAAAATGTCGGGGAGCACTAAGAGAGGATATTTGGAAATTCCACTACGGAGGGGAAGAAGTCGGTGAAACACTTTTATTTGAAAATTCTATACAGTTGTAGTTAGTTTACACTGGTGATACCGCGGGACGCTGCCAGTTCTATTAATAGCTGTCCCTATATCCCTTAGCTTAGCTGTCCTAATATGCGTTACCACTCCAGTGCGAAATTGTCATAGAAATGATGGAATTAAGAACAAGAGTTATAAAAATGTGTCAAATCGCAAACAACTATAAACTTAATCTCCGTTGGGCT
>JAFELO010000578.1:0-35120 GCA_017140195.1 Eumaeus atala | reverse complement strand
AAACATTATCAGTAGGCTGTCCAGTTGTTGTTCTAATTGTTCTATTGCAAGACTCACGTGAGCTGTTGCGTGTGAGGGGTCAATAGAATGAGAGACATATACTCGGACTACGGGATGAGCGGTTGGTGCGGGTTCCAGATATATTCCTAACTGCAATATGGTTCCTCGATAAATTGACTATTCAACACAAAAAGAATATTTCAATTCGGGACATTCAAACAAACAACTTTTTTAGTTTTATATTATTTGTATATAGATATCTGTCTTGAGTAATCACTTTCCAATAGGAGTCTCGACATTTATTTATTCGTTTTGAAGTTTCGGTTATTAGAGAGATTAGGTAAGTAACCTAAGTGTTTAATTTGAGAAAAAAAGAAACCATACGCATATGCATTTTAATCTTATTAATTTGTTCTGAAACAAATACTTTCTATGTAGCAGAATGTTTTGCGGAAAGCAGATGTGGTCTGCCTACGTACTTAACACCCCCTATTACCTTTCATGGGTTTCTAGGAGGTGTATAAGGTCACTAATACACATTTAACTTCAAATACTAAACGAGTCGTGACTATTAAAGAATTGCATATTTAAAAAGACCTATCGACCTATATATATATTTTAAATAAGATTTGAGCATCAGTTATAACAATACCTACTCGAAGTTTAATAATAAACTTCTTGTAGTGGTCATAGTGCCTGCTAGTGGTAAGTATGAACTTTACTATCACAGTAATTAATAATTATTGTGGTGTCTAGATAAGTAGAAAACGGGGCAGAATTTTCTAGTGCCTGCCTAGGCAGGTACAGTAGGTACGGAACTAGACAATTCTAGATATCAGGCGCGGGCTAGATAAATTTATTATATTATTTCACGACACACACAAATAAATTACGTAATATTACTTAACAACTGTTCTTATACTTGGGTAGGCACCTACGTTAAATGTTTAAAATGCATGGAATTTTGTCAACATAGGTAAATGTATAAAGTGGACCTGTCGATGTGTGCGCCCGTTGAAAAGAACAATATTTTTATTCTGTTATACTTAAGGTGTAGTTAAGTAGGTAAATACCCAGTTAAATACAAAGGCCCAGGTCATCATCAAACCTTGTATGAAATAAGAAGCAGAGAGAGAGAGAGAGATGCCGTATATATATATATATATATATATATAAATAAAAGTTTATAAGTTTTTGGCGGTCCATTGCAGGGGAGGAGACACATCACATTTATAGAGCATCTATAAGGATGTTTCTGGTGTAACAAGCGTTTACGTTTATTAAACTACATTGATTATATATAAGTGCCATGAGATTTACTGCAGCAATGTATTAAAAACATAATTAAATATTCTAGGAAAGTATTGCACTGTAGAATTCTCGCGGTCAAGGAACCGAGCCGGCTGTCGACGGTGACCGAAGACTCTCGAACTTACTCGAACAGTCGAATCGAACTGGAATACAGTGTTCGAGAACTGAGCAGTGAGAACACAGTCGACTAGCACACCCCACCTAACCGGTATGTGTGCAGTGCAGTGTTACCATGTCGTTTAAAAGAAAAGCCCCTTCCTTTCTTATTCCCTTGGTGTGTCTGTGAAAAATAATTAGACTTTATAGAACCGAGTCAACTGCTAAAGGTAGGAACTGCTGCCTTGTAGGAACTTTAAAATATGCCCCTTATTATAATGGTGCTTTTTAGGAACATACAAAATCACAGCTCTTATACAGTGATTTTGATTCCGAATATGTAATAACAGATATTATACATATTATATATGTCATGGGAAGGCAAACGAGTATTCAGAGCATTCGGCCCTTTAACGACTACCGACGCCCATAGATATCCACATTTTTATTTGACATTGAGCTCCTTTCCTCCTTTCCACTATGGGGCTCGGGTTACTTACACATAATGCTTAGCTCACAAACAGGTACCTATCGGTTCGTACCAGCCCAATTCGGCTGCAATGCAGCCTGGCACTACCTCTTACTGAACCTAAAATGGTGCCAAAAATTTGACCTGATTATCTTAGAAAATCTTACTATACGATTACCTAAAACAAACAGCTGATATACCCGAGGTGTTTGTGTAAACGTATAACTTATGACTTCTTATGATTTCGACTTGTTCATATTAATGTGTCCGAATAGGGAGATATGCCTGCGATCGAGAGAGTATAACCAGTCATATCTTTCATTTCATCGGAGGATACGTTCACACTACAATTAGAGAACTGTTATCACGTAAAATTTATAACTATAACTTCTTTTTTCTTAAGTTATTTGGCAAGTGTCACACATTATAATAAAACTACTTTAACTGATTTCATCGCGGTTTACTTAAGACGAGTAAAATATGTTAATATATATTACAAAGTCTACTACCTTACTCGTACTACAAATTGTTAAACTTGCGTAGGTATAGATTACATTGCAGTATTTTAATCCAAATTTTCCTGAAAATCGGGAGAATCCCTCAGAACCGAGAAAAATTACAGCTCGCGTACACGTGGTCGAGGCGCATCACGTGTCTTGCAAACGTGACTGCCTGATAAGCGACACGCGTTTGACCAGTTTGCCTCGACTTTTACAATTAAAATACGACAACTTTATGTGTGTTGCAGTTTCTACGTGTGAAGACCGCATATCTGGTCAATTTTGTTTGTACGCTTTATTGTAGAATCGTTCGAGAAGTAAGTGGTAATGTGACGTTTATCTTGAGTATTTAAATTAACCTTATTATGTAATGTAAATAAATTAGTATGTTTATTGTCTAAGCATCATCATCATCATCATTATTATTACTATCAGCAACACCGTCATCTCAACGCAGTCCTTAAGCGGAAAAAATCCCGTGCCAGTGCTACTAGTTTACATTCATGCTGCCTATATATTATAAATACTAGCACCGCCCCGCGGCTTTGCCCGGCAACTCCGGTCCAATTGGCCGTAGCTGCATGTGTATGTATGACCCGAGTGTGATTCAGACTGGTGGTGGTTGGTGGTCACTAATGATACCACGACCTGGTACCATAATAAAACGTTGCTACAATGTTGAACGTTTTCTCCCTGGACCCTTCTGTGTATGTTTTGCCGGGTGGCGCGCTGCTCATATTGATGCACACTACACTACTGGCGAGACGGGTGATATTTTTATCAGCTACGTCACAGTCCAGTATAGCTGAGGTCAGGCCGGGAACCTTGGCAGTTGGCGCCTTTGAAGACGCTGGCTGGATCACAAATAAATGTTACGTTAAATACGGCACGCATCGGGAATAAGCAAAATATCGTAAATAATTGTTGACACGCTGTTTAAGTGTTCGCTGATGCGCGCTGGCTGTTCTTAAATGCGATGCGGGCGGCGGGACTGTGGACATTTCTCCTGTAATCTTTCACGTCTTCAAACTACTTGGACATATTTTATCGCGGATTATTCACATATTTTACGTTTCAATTTTACAGCAGCCGTTTCGTCACGACCGTAGTCGTAGAAGACAAGGAATGTTTGGGTGGTAAATGATGTTAGAAGGTAATAGAGATTATGACAGACATCACAACTTGGGAATAAGACGCTCCTACTACTACTACTACTAGGCTAAGTGCTTTTAGCCCTTTTTGCATAAATCAAAAAATTGTACCGATATTATATTAATTAATTAGATCCGTTGTGTTTGTATCGCGCCAGTTCTTTTAAGATCAGGGCTAAGTTTATGGTTTGAATAGTCGTATTGAATCTCTAAAAGTAATATATTCCTATTCTTTTTGAATAAAATTATTTATATTATATTTTCTAACAATTCTTTTTAATGCCGATAGCGTGCTTTAATGTTTAGGTACATCACGCTCGTGCCCAGCTGTGGACGCGTCTGTCCACTGCAGAATAAAACAAACGCTTACGTCCCTGAAGGCTAGTAATAATCTGTCGAATGTTATAAGTCGTGTTGAAGACGTAACCGACGACGTAGAGAACTGATTAGATATCTACACAATACACGCTCATGTGCCAGTGATACCAAACGCAATGTCGCTAGCTACGCCCCGCGTCTTCACTATCTCAACCATGTGTACTATCAGTTTTTCTTTGGATACATTTTTTAAATGATATTTCAGATTTTAATCTATGTCTGTGCCGAATTTCATCCAAATCCATTCAGTGACCGCTGGTCGTACTGAGTGAAACACACTAGGCAGGTACACCTTTCCGCCCGCGGACCGCTGGTCGTAGTGAGCGAAACACACTAGGCAGGTACACCTTTCCGCCCGCGGACCGCTGGTCGTAGTGAGCGAAACACACTAGGCAGGTACACCTTTCCGCCCGCGGACCGCTGGGTGTAGTGAGTGAAACACACTAGGCAGGTACACCTCTTCACACCTACATCTATGACAACTCATCGTCATCGGTTTTGGCGTGATAGCGTTACGTAGTAGAAACGATGAAATTCATTTTTTTAAAATGCTCATTGGTTGGTATACGTTCTACAGTTACTTAAGAGTTTCATGCTCATGTTGTTTTAAGAGCATTGCAGTGGAGTCAGGCCGGCGGGGGCAGCTGCACCGACCGCACACGAGCCACACGAGCCGCAGCTGGTCCCGGAGCCCGCTCCTCTCAGTCGTAACGTTAGCGATAAAAAGAAGTTTGTCTGTAAGTCGGTTTACGGATGATGCTACCACGTAAAATGAGATATATATGTTTTTTAATTGATAACATATCTCTAATTGACCTGAGATCTGCGCCCAATGTAGCGAAAGAGTTGTTGTTGTTACGTTTTCTCGCTCGCAGGTTTCGGCCAATAGGATCACGATGCCTCGGAACGCTACAATCACGTCATACTGGTTCGTGTGTGCAGCTAGCGTTTATCGTTGTTATTACGGTAATGAAGAAAATATTTAGCTTAAATCCAGAGTTCGTGTCCACAGACTTGGGCAAAGAGCCGTACTCTAGCACATATGACAACCGATTGGCCCAGTCGAGAACGTAGCGAGATTAATATGAATGGTACTTATCCAACAGTGGTGGATTCGAGTTTATCTCGGTCATGGATGTTATGTGCAGTACGTTGATAATTATTATGTATGATATATGTACACAATATACCTGAGTCTTAAATCTATAACATCGTTATTTAAAGAAATGGGGCACAAAAGAACAGTCTGGTACTCGTGTCATCTGATGGTGGAAGTGATTACCAACACCCTTAGATATTTATAGCACCAGAGGCTTCGCAGAGGATTTGTCGTCCTTTTAGAGATGAACCTTGGTACAGATGGGTTCAGCAAATTCCCAAAACACATTCTGCAGGGGTAAATTGTGCTCTAAGCGGTATATCAAAATGACGACGGAAAGAATATAACTTAAGTATTATATTTCCGTTGTTTAATACCTTTTTATATAGCAACTGAACATGCCACACGCTCCTGCCCACGTGACTACCGCTCTACAAGCAGTGGCGCTGCCCACATAATATTTTTCTCAACATTACATTTAAATAGCACTTTATCCCTGAACTTCTACAGAGTTTTGTTACATGATACAAGTTAAATGCTCGCGCCGATAACATGGCTTTGTTCTTTCAGGTATTTGGGAATGCATGGGTATGGACGGACAGAATAATTTTTTTGCATCGATTTACTACTTAATTTTTATATCGAAAACATTGGGATGGACTTTATAATACACAGACTTTGTAGCTTGTCGTTTGTATGTTACCATCAGCTCAGATGTTGGGGCTGGATAACAAGTATTTTGCAACTAGTCGATGATTTTTTGTAAAGGGTTCTGCTCGTGGGCGTCCCGGTATATGTATAGGCAAATAATTATCAACAAAATGAAAAGGACATCTTATCTCTCGATACGTAATAGTAGTTTATCACTTGAATATATAAATAGGATTTATATAATTATAATGTCGTCCTAGCCGAATTTCGGCTACAGCGGCCAGATCGATTGAGAGATGCCCTCGGCGCAGGACATATTATAGTGCACAGGTGTTTGCGCAGACACAAGTGTACTCTCTATACCTTCATTCTCCTATTCTGATGGGACTGCAATCCGACAGGTCCGGAGAGAAATCAGGCGCAGTACCGAGGGCTTAACGTGCTCTCCGAGGCACGGGGGTGTAACACCGCCAACTTTCACTATGAATTTCTTTTTCATTTCATTTCTAAAATAGTATGTCCATCACCTTTAAAATATCTATGATTGTATCCAGGTGATCTTGGAAAAGAGGCCTCCTATAATAGTCTCAATACCAATCAGGCGATTACAAACGAGATTTGTATAGTGTAATTGCAAGATGATACAGCCCTTTACATCTTTAATACTGAAAAATACGCCACGGCACACGGCCTGTCAGATTCAGAGACAGTCTTCGAGGCTGGAGTAAAAATATCAAAATTAGTGCCTCCTATTATGTTCAATGGTACAACCACACGACCACCACCACGAGGATCGCCTTGGAGAGAGCAATCCAACGCCATCAATCCCAATGAAGTCCGAATACAAAAGGGGTACCCTTGCACCCGAAAAACAGTACATAGTGGCCTCAGCTAGTATCGGGATTCTTGGAGTAGACATATTGAGCGACGTTCCATTCCGCGGTTATTTGGTGGCGAAGGCTAAACTAGCCTCCAAGGAGCTGGGTGTGCTCAATAGAGCGAAATAGTAATTCACGCCGCATCATCGGCAGCAATTACACAAGGTGCAGGTCCGACCGCATATGGAGTACTACTCTTACCTTTGGGCTGGGGCCCCCAAATATCAACTCACGCCATTTGAGCGTATTCAACGTAGAGCAACACGAATCGTTGACGAACAGGTTGTTTCCGTTGGCATTACGAAGAGATGTTGGCTCGCTCCGCATCTTCTACCGCATCTGCAACGGGGAATATTCGGACTAATACCAGCACCGGGATTCCACTCTCAGATATCACGACAGAACTCTTAGTCACACCATCACAACCTTGATGTCCCAAAGTCTACAACTGTACGTTTAAGGACGTTGGACGACCACCTTAAAGGACGGCAACGCGCTTGCATAGCCCCGGGCCATGCGGATATCTATGGACGGCAGTAGTTACCTAACTTCTGCTCGCTTGCCCCTTATCCTTTAAAAAAATTATCACTTTTGCTTTTGTTGACAACTGCCCAACATCTATGTACTGATATTTGTCTCGACCCTTTTGGCTTGACAGTTTTCTTACGTTGGTTCCACTTACTTTTGTGTCGAAAAATTCCGAAAGCAGCACTGTTGGATTCATGAAAACCCAGCTCCGTATCTAATAAATTCGTTTTTATGGCATCCGTTGTAGGTAAGGCTAAACTAGTGGTTAATGTAACTAGTACTTAATGGGTAATGAGAAACAACAGTGAGATAAAATATTTGTAAATAATATGGGTGGACAAAAATCCTGGACAGAGGTTAGAATTTGAAAAATTCTAATAGCACTCTTTGCATGGTCGAATTCGAACCCGGGATCTCGCGTCTGTGCATTACCACTAGAACACGAGGATTTATATACAGCCACCACAAAATACAATTACCAAATGTCTTATGTATTTCTTCAAGTAACAAAATGAGTTCCCCTCAATAAGTGACATTACACTTGATGAAGTGTTTACTTATTATTATAGGTAGCTACGCGTTTGTCCTCCACCGCTATAAACAGTCGGCGGACTACTAATGCCCATTAAGATCCGCATAATTGCAATACTGATGCGCTGACCCCCTCTCCTTCTCCGTGCCAACGGGGGAAATAGTACTTGGTTTACAAATTGGCCGGTGACGGACTTCCAAAAAAGAAATAAGTATGTAATGGTTACAAGTGAAAGTGTATTGCATAAAGACTGAGCAAGTCAGACGAGACAGACATTGGAAGGCGCCCAATATGAAACTTGAACTAGGTATTACGTCTTGTTCTCCGCCGCAGCGACAGCCCGAGAGCTGCTCCTATGTCTCGGATAGGAGAGCTCTCGGCCTGATCACCACGCATGACGAGATCCTACGGATCCGCTGCTTAGAGCAGATCCGGGAACCTTCACGTCGCTTACGTCTCTACGTACTGACTTCAGCATCATGAGTGAACTCCAGTCGCGTGTCGGAGCTGACTCACAGTTATTGATCACTGGTTTTTGCTTCGGACCTAAGCTCATGGTGTGGAAGCGAAGTCAAGCTTAATACAGCTCCATGCTTTTGCTACGAGTGCTCTTCTAGCGACGAGACTAGGTTTGGGATCGTAGGAGGGACCGACCCCCACTCTCCCGCAGGTGGGCGAGATTTATTCTGATATGAGAGTGTTTGTAACAGCTAATTTAACTATTATTATCATAGCCACAGTGACCGTGAGGTTCCGCTTCCCCGGTACAGACGTCTGGAATAGCTCGCGCGCGGTAGCTAAAATGGCTTCGGCGCGGAGGTGAACGTTTGGCTCATGCAGAGAATTATAACTTGGGGGCCTGTACCCTCCTTCACTCTCAGACGGGTGAAAGAACTCGCACGCGGTTGTCTCAGAGTACCTGACCGACAAGGCGGTATTCTTTGAGTTAGGGAAGTCGCGAATAGTATTGGAGCTCACTGGTTTGTGTCTAAACATTACAATTTAAAACGCTAGATAGTACGCAGGTTCTTTAATGTCCGGCAAGTCTAGCTTTTTCGTTCGTCCCCCCGTCTACAAGAATTCTTAGTTAATTTCCACTTGCCACATACACTAGAGCACTGTAGAGGGACTAATGAAAAATAAACATCCGCACAAGTAGGCGCAGTCGCGTCCGACTAGCGGACAGTGCGATATAACGGGATATGTGAGGAACGTCTGCAGCTGGCAACTATGCAGCTGCTCAAGGTTGGCAGCGCCCGCCGGTCGGCAGTTGGCACGGATATGCACGTGTTATGTCATACCGCCTACGTCGACGTGCATAGGTTTATTTTATTGTGTGTATTATTTTCCCAGTGAAATTTAAAGCTTGTTAATGTGTCCTAGTAACGCAATTAGGAAGAGGTAGGGCCATGCTGCAATGCAATTGAATTGGGTCGGTCCGACCGGGGAGCTACCTCTTTCAAGTGACATCGCCATAAAATGGCAGCTATACTGTCGAGTTTCGTGCGGCTTGTGAGTAGACGGTGGCCCATTGCAGGATAGGAGAAACGGTTGTGATCTGCATTACAAAAATAATGCGGATGTCTATGGGCGCTGGTCGTCGTACGAAGGCTTCTATTGATCCTCTGCCCTCCTACACTATAGGAAAATAAGACAGGCAGTGTCATCGCTATGTTATAGTGTGAAAGTGTTAACATGATCGGGGAAGTTATTTCACCCTGCTGAGAACAGCTGCATTGTCACATTTCGTGCAGTTAGAGATATTGTGACAGCCCAAGGCCATCTGAAAGTACAGATGTCTTTGGCCATCGTTATTCACTTATTATTAGGTGACCCAGCTCTCGATTGTCTATAACATCCGCCTGTGTTGACATCCCACAACTTCATGTTTTCAATATCCCATTGATCTCAGAATGTATCTACTTACTCTGGCCTTAAATCCTGTTACATACTGTACAAATGCAATTTTTAAAACTCTCCATGCAGTTGGTTTGTCCGCATATTGTTCGTATGAAAAAGGTGGTGCTAAGAGTAAGGGAAAGAATTCAAAGAAATCCGGTACGGAACCAAAAGATTTTATCGCGATATAATATAACCATGTCGCGTATTTTAAAGGGATGACTTACAGCCCAGAAGCGACGCACTGGTCATTTCTTAACTGATAAATTAAAGATGAATAGGGTGATAAAATCACATACATACAGAGGTCACACAAAAAAAACTTTTTGCATATGATATTTTTTTTACAATTGAGTAATATTTTGACAAACAAAATGACCGTATTTATGCTCAAAGCTCTAAGGAAGCTTCCAATTAGTCGATAGAACACACCGTGGGCTACGACTTCAGTTATGGTTTGGTGGGTTGTTGGCTATGAAGGAGCACCTGAGCCATATTTTTGGGAAAAGGGTATCAAAACATCGGCACAAGTGTATAAAGATACCATTTTTGAGAAGGTAGTTAAGCCCCTTAATAACGGCATGTTCAATAACAAAGTCTGGTCCTGCCAGCAAGGCTCAGTGTGGGATTATAAACGTCGGTCCACGCAGGCTTGGTTGGAAGTGAACGTCTCGGGCTTCTAAAGACTGGCTGTCTAGCCCCGACCATAATCCGTTGGATTATGATTTATGAGGGTACGGCTCGCTCTACACTCCATGATAATTGGGAGTCCCTAAAACAATCCATACGATTGGCAATGATTTCCGCATGGAAAGAGCGCGCGCTTCTACTGATAACTGCCATCAACGTTCAAAAGACTGTGTTGCAGCCAATGGAGACCACTTCGAATAAGAATCTTATATTTTAATTGTTGTATATTTTGTATTAAAGTAGCGCACCGCACTGTAAAAGTAATAGATGCTATTTGCAATAATTTTTTTATATGTATAGCAAGATTAGGTATAAGTAGGCACCCCACCATGGTTCGAGCTTTGTCGTGGCGTTGGGGCTCAGCGGACGGGGGTGAGCCCAGACACCTTGAGCGAAGCCAACTAAACCGAGGAGACGGGTGCTCTTTGTGGGGTACAAAGAGCACGGTGCTTTTTGTGGGTATTCGGCACTATATAATGTGCCGCGAGCCCCACAGACCACTGGACCCCAGCCAGGGCCAGTGAAGGCGCGTAAATGCGTTTCCCCGCGTCAGCAAAAAAAGGTGTATGTAGGCAAGTGTTTCACAAGGCTTGCACGTTATGTATTACGCTTTTCAATTAAGCAGTGGAATTAATTTAAGATTTTGTTTAGCGGCACATCATTTAATGGGGGCGATTCTTTTGATTCGGTTGTGAACAGCCGCGGCGGCTGGAATTTGCATCAAAATTATAAATAGACAATCCGCAGCGTGCGTTGCAATTCATTATTTTGCTTTAATATATTTAACACAAGACTTTATTGAGTCTCGCCTGTCCCGGTTGCCGCGGCTTGTTTTTGTGTAGTCAAACCTTTCAAGCTGAATTTTAGATATTTTCTGTTCGAGCTGGAATTTTTCATGTATGCCTTTTGCCGCCCATGGAATTTGTCATTCAGATGCGTTGTCCAATCCGGCTGCAATGCAGCATGGCACTCTTACAAAATCGGATTACAATACAAAGTTTCAAGTCAGAGACATGAACATGTGCAGAATGTACACCCTCCACTACTGTCTTATAAAGCAACTACTTTTACGTATCGCGAACGTGCGTACGTACGCTTTTTACTTTATCACTTGCTTCATTACTTAATTTATTTATATTAAATCGTCGGGCTTGTCAAATAAACAAATAATTAACAAGCCTGACGTTTCAGTTGCTTCACAGTAGCCAGTAGCCAGTAGCATCTTAGCTATCTTCGTAAATACTATAAGTCGAGTCCATCAGGAGGTACTTATGATGTTGTAATTTACGATTAATAACAATGAATATATCGTGTACAAGAAATCCCTTCTATGTGCTTACAAACTTTCACCACATTTTGAGAATGTGGTGAAAGTTTGTAAGTCAGACTGACGTTGACAATCAGTCGAGTCCGTCAGGACTGACCTATTGTAGAGTCAGCCGCCAGCCTGACTGAGACTTTTTTTTCGATCGATAATTTCGAACTTAAATTGACTTCGTAAATAACATCAGATGACTTTGTCTGATTGTCAAAGGCAATAGTTAGCGCCTGCCCAATGCAGGCATGGCACTACCTTTGACTAAAACTGCTGCTGGCGCTTTTGATAGCACTTAAAACCCTGAAAGAACAGCGCCATCTAGTATCGAATCATCGTCACCAGTCGCAGCATATGTTACACGAGTTACACGCGCCTCTACATTATGTCATTCAGGATCACTCCTCCAAGGTTCGGGACCAGATAACGTCATTACAGCCATATACACTCCACCACCGTTGTGCATCTGAAGGATAAGCGTTGAACCTTATGACCGTAACATAGAGTTTATATTGTGCAGGGTGTCCGTAAAAGGCCATGGCATAAGTTGGTTTTCATCTTCGTCGAGACAAGGTCGGCCTCTTCCTACGGCAAGCCAAATAATAATGCAAAAATATCTGAGTCATTTTTAGTGAATTCAGATCAAAGCTGTTATCTGCAAAACATTTTATAAAAGGAGTGCGTTTGTTACACTAAGGCCTGCCGTGGTTTTTTACTAAGGTGAGAATGACATAAAAATTCTCTCACTCGTGGTATTTTTTAAGTGAGGACAACCTCAACATACATACGCACAATTTAAGGTTCCACAGTTCCTGGTGGACTATGCTGCATTGTAGTTGAATTGGGTACACATGATACGTATAAAAGTGTAGGTAGAAAAATATGGATAAAAGTGGGCTCTTGCACACTACATGAAGCGCAAAATCTTAGCTCCATTACGTTAACCCGGCTGATAGTGACTTTAAGACCGAGAGCATATCCTATGGTAGTAAAAGATAATATTATTTTTATCTTTAATTAAATTATTATATTTAATTATAAAAAAAAATATCCTCACGTTACTTGTGAAATCTTAGTAGGTAAAGCTCATAGTTGTAGGCAATAACTATGGCATATAACTTTGACATCTGTATCCAAGTCCCTCAAGGTATGTGTCCTTGATTTCTCGGGGAAATTGAAATTATTTTTTTTAAATATTCTATTTGAAATCTTTTTTATCCAGCACATGAAGTGTGCAGCAGCTCCTGTACTAGCACTCTGCGGACTGCACACACACAAGCGAGTTGAACCCAGAAGGCTACTTTTTCTTATTAGAGAAGGAGAAGAGGGTACAAAAACCGGGACTCCTCTTTGTAT
The DNA here is from genome assembly GCA_017140195.1 of Eumaeus atala. Classification (NCBI taxonomy): domain Eukaryota; kingdom Metazoa; phylum Arthropoda; class Insecta; order Lepidoptera; family Lycaenidae; genus Eumaeus; species Eumaeus atala. The sequence goes on along the minus strand of JAFELO010000578.1, from coordinate 22,267 downwards.
GGGTGCCTCATCCCATGCCTAGGTTCCTAGGCCTCCCGTGACACAGCTCCTCTTAGGGACTCCCTTGTGCGGGACTGCCTTGCCACCGTGCCCTATTGCTATATGGATTCGGAACACCTCACTAATACGGTAGTTGTTGTTAGCCGAGACGTGTGGCACGACACACCCTCGGAGCGCACCTCCGAAATGGAGTAAAAATTAAAATTGTAATAAATAAATGAAAACTAAAAAGATTGAACAACGTTCAGTTTTAAAATATGCAGACTCAGTCACACACACTTATTTGTGTTCCTTAACGCCTAAAGCCTTATTTAATTCCCTATTCTATGCTATAAGAATTACATTCTTATAGAATACACTCTTATAGCATGGAATGGGGAACAAACAAGTAAACGATTTTATTTGGTGAATATCGAAATCCATTAATATCTGTATGTAGACGCGACTTCACCCCATACTCCCCAAAGGGATACCGCAAAACAATCACTTTGATGTGAGCGTTAGATGTCAGCCGGTCTCGCCGGCCCTGATGGCCTTTACTGCGTGTACGTGTATCGCACTACACCGCAATGTGTTCAACTCTTGAGAATTGAGCGGTACTCAGAACTTCCAGAGCTCATGAAACAAAAGTAAGGGATCCGTAATATCATAATTGTATATGTATTCTTCAATATACCCACAGGCCAGACGCTAGTGACTACCGCTATGTCCTCGCGTTTTGTGTTGTGTAAAATAATAAACGCTCAGCGAATGTAACTCTTAAAAATAGCATGCGCACTTCACGCAAACGTGTTGCTATTTATAAGCTGCAGGCTATGTTGTTAACTGTATAAGAAGGAGTATGAATGTGAAATGAAATGCAAGTTTTGTGCAATTTTACTGTACAATTTTTTTTGTTTTCAAAAACGGCAATGCATAACATTATATATACATATATTTTGGGTAGAGGTAGTGTATTCTGCACAAGAGGATGCAGTGCCATGCATAGTGCATGACACTACAAATGTAGAATTGGGCCAGCACGACCGGGGAGGTACCTCCCATATATTACTATACTATTACATAATACCACCGTGAAGTGACATCTGCAGTGTCACGTTTCGTGCGGATTTTGAGTAGCTTGTAGCCCACTGGGGGCCTATTGCATGGGACTATCTCTTGCAAATGAATAAGGCTTTAATAGTCAAAAGATTCACGTATCATCCGTAACCTAAGTACCTAGTTAGTACATAACACCCACGTTGTAGGTTAATTTAACACGGGATTGCCGTCCTTACACTTATAACACATATTCATTAACTATTTACATATAACTGTAGAATTCTTTACGTAACTGAAAAGCACTACTTTCATTTTATATGTTAGCATACATTTACGAGTGTTAATCGTTTTACTGATTGTTTCTTGTGCAGAAACCCATTCTGTACAATCAAAAACGAATTACTATTATACAAAATATTGTGTTTATGAAATTGCGATAATAATTAAACAAAAAAATATAATAATATAAAAAGAGCAGGGCCTGCCTACGGCACCCCTTTTCCACTAGGTGGATTGAAAAAGACTCGGCCTAACGCAGATTCATTCAATTCTAAAAATCAAATCTACCCAGATTATTTAGTTCAGTTTAGACTAGTTCATTATGTGAAGTTCGAGACGTGTGTGATAATTTTATAATTTTTTAACCAATCAATCGGACGTAGTTTCTGCAAAGGGAGCAAATTGAGCCGAGTGCCTTCATTAAGTACCTCCATAAAAGGGTCTAACAACGAAAGCCATGAGGATATGGTCAAAACTTTAGGAGATTCTGCTCTGTCTTATTCATCCATCAAAAAGTGGATAGCAGAATTCAAGCGTGGTAGAGAGAGAGAGTGAGAGAGTGAAAGATGAGCTCAGCTCCGGACGGCCTTCGGCGTCCACTACTGACAAAAATATTTAAAAATTACTTAATTTAATTATGTGAGACCTCAGATTAAAAATTAAAAAAATAGCCGAGATTATACGCATCTCTTATGAACGAACTCAAAACATCATAGTCGACGAATTGGGTTTCCACAAGGTGTCTGCGAAGTGGGTCCCCCGACTGCTTCTAGTTAAACAGAAAAGGACGCAATTGTCTATTCCACGTGACTATTTGGAGTTGTTTGAAGCCGGTGCAGATGATTTTTGAAGTCCTGGTTCACCACTTCCTAAAAAGGCTAAGGTGACATTGTCGACAAATAAGGTAATGGCTTCAGTATTCTTGGTCTCGAAGGGTGTGATTATGATTGATTATCTTGAAGGGGGTCAGACTGTAAACACTGATTACTAAACTATACCACGTCATCTACGAGGACATGAAAGAAACGCGTCCAGGATTGCTCAGAAGAAATGTCCTGTATCATCAAGATAAAACCCATGATCACACGTCCGCGCAATCAATGGCTGAAATCAACAATTGTTGCTTTGAACTGTTACCACATCCGCCTTACTCACCTGATCTGGCATCGTCAGACTCTACTGTTCCTTAACTTAAAAAAGCAAGGTAGGTCAAAGATTTCGAAGAAGACGAGGTCAGAACAGCAAACGACACATATTTTGACTCTAAGGAAGAATCATTTTTTTACAACGGTCTAAATGCTTTAAATGGCAGATGGCAAAAATGCATCGAACTTGATGGTGATTATGTGGAAAAATAAAAATATAACTTATTTAATATGTGTTTATTTTCTTGGTTACGCAGAATACTTTTCAATCCACCTTCGTATCTACATTATTTGTATACATCCGACACGCCACTGTAACTTCCTGCTAAAGAATGAACGTGATTTTTAAATGGAGGGTGCACAACAACGACGTTAGCACGGGAAAGTGTTACCAATAGGGTTACACTTTCACACGATTTTGCTAATTATATATTTTTCCTATTATATTTTAGGACAGACTTATTTGCTATTATATTTAGACAGGAGACATATCAAAGAATAATGATGACGTGACCTATGTGTTGTGTGGTGTGTTGTGACTGTTGGTGAGTAGTGATTTGGATGTGTTATGCATGTACATGTATGATCCTCGTGTGGAGTGTACAGCTTCAGCCTCCGAAGCAAAAGTCTCTCGAACAATTTGGCGATGTGCGTTTTTTGGCCGTTAATTTGGCAATATCGGCCGGTAACTTCCGGGCAGGCTTCGGGGCTTGCTCGACTTCGGCACAACCATGAACCTACCCTCTTTCGGGTCTCCGGAAAGTGGGCCGTCCGGAGAATGCCATTTGCCATCTGTGTGAGAGCCACTGCTGCTCGCCTAGGCATCATCACTAGCACTGTGGGGGGATGTCATCGGGGCCTGGAGCTTTGCGCCTCGAGAGGCGAAGCGCGACTTTCCGCAGCTCAGAGGGGGAGACAGAGAGGAGAGGGGGAGTCCCGCTGAGCGGCGGAGTCGGGTTCTGAAGGAGCTCTCGAATGCGGCACTCCACCTGCTCAAGGTGCTCTGCGGACGACGGCGCCACTGGGAGTGGTGAAAACTGAGTGTGTGGGTGTGATGCGAGCACTCCGGGGCGAGCCTGCGCTCCGTAGAGTTTCGCGCCTGTGGTGTCTAGGAGTGGAATGATTGTGATTTTTGGCCACGTGAGACGTCTGTTTAGGGCGTGCAGGTTGGTGTCGTTTTCGCCGGCACGGAAGACTGTACTCTCCCAGCCTGCTCCACGACACTCCCTCACCTTCACAGACAGTTTCTAGGCCAGCTTGTTGAGTTGTGTCTTGATCCTAGGGCAGCGGGTGTGGGCCCAGAGTTTCCTCATCTGTCGTTTCCTCTGCAGGTCCCACTGTAGGCTCGGGGAGAGGTCACCCCGCTGGCGCGCTGCCACCGGTACGACGGCGGTCGCCGCCAGCCACGCCTCTCGGATTTTTTCAGTGAAGTGGCGTGCGGTGGCCTCCACCTCGTCCGGGGTAGACAGCTGCCCGGCGATGGTGAAGTCGACTAGGCTATCCTGATACACGGCCCGGTCGATCCTCTCTCTGGTCCGCACTACTTCCCTAAGTATTGCTCCGGGATCAAGTGTGACGAGGATGGGTAGGTGTTGTGTGTCGAGGTCGTACAGGACCTCGATGTTGACTGTTGCCTTGAGGTTCTGGTGTAGGGCGATGTCCAGAACGTCCGGGGTGCGCAGGGGATCCGTAGGCACGTAGGTAGGACACGGTGGCCCTTGCACCGTGTAGCCGTGCTCTTCTGAATCATCCTGCAGCCTGAAGCAAGCGCTGTTCGTGACTGCGGATCCCTAAGCTGGATGCTTGAAGTCCAGGTCGCCGACCAACAACACCTGGCCGCAGTTCCCCAGCACGTTGTGGACATCACCTAGGACAAAGCTGTTCCCGGGATGTCTGTACGCCGCATAGATCCTGAGCTCCTCTCCCGCCATGTAAACGACTATGCCAGTCGAGCATGTCAGTGAAGGGGGCCTATGTCAGCTCGTCGTGGATGACGTCCCGCCGAACGAGCACGGCCGTACCTCTATACGGTCTGCCGCTCGGCGACACCTCGTCCCTCCGATACGCGACGTAATTCGGTAGCCGGAGGCTCTGCGTCGGCTTCAGCCAAGTCTTGTCCAGCAGAATGACATGTAAGTCGTACTGCTGAGCGAGCTGCCGAAGACTGTCGCATTTGCCTCCTATACCTCCGGGGTTCCAGTAAGCGATCATGAGCTCGTCACGATACATCACTGGCTCCCCGTTGGTTGGCTCCGTGCGTGCATGACTTGCGCCCAGATGCGCGGGTCCCTGACCACTCTGGAAAGCTTGTCCTTCACGACCGCCCTCAGCTCCTCTCTGATGATCTCTCGGATTAGTTCCCTGAGATCATCAGCGTGGACCCTGGTCTCGTCGCGTTGGCGCCGCTCCCCTTCGAAGCGCCCCGGTTCCCCCGCAGGTGGGGGGACTGATGTCCATGGTGTTGGAATCGGTGTCTGTGGTATGGGGTTGGTTGATGCACGTGTTGATGAGCGTGCGTGTTCCGGGTCCCTAGCCAGTGTACTGCGTTCGCAGCTGTCTCTTGTTGCGGAGGGTGGCAGCTTTAGTCGGCCACAGCTTGGGGCTTCCTCATTCGAGTGCGCGTCCTTTTGAGCTTGACCGTCGCAACCCGCCTGGGTTTGGGGTCGTTGGCCGGGGCGGTAAGAGACGGGCCTGGGCCGTACTCGCGTACTGCGCCCGCGGCTCCGCAACGGAGCCGCGGGCGCAGGGGTGGCGTGGTGTCGGCCGGCTCTCTCGCGTCTCGCCGGTATGTGCCGCACGAAGCGCACCGCGAGGCCCAGGCCCCTGAGATCCTAGGCGATGCACTCAATGTCCGTCCCCACCGGCAGATTTCTAATACTCAATTTTGGTGGGGAGGTCTGAGGGTGGGGAGTAACACTACCATTGCACCGCCGGGTTTTTGTTCGTCTGGGCTGTCAGGAGTGCCTGGACTGTCAGAACTTCTCCGGCGACTGCGCCAGAAATCGAATTCTCTTCCCAAAGGGCCGGGCATTGGGCGCGTGGCCCAGCGCGTCGCTCAGTGTGCGGAAGTGTCTCTGCCAGTCCGACAGGAATTGTACGATTATCGGCGGATATTCCGCTAGCCTACGCGGCGGTTGGGAAGCACTGGGGGGCTGGCTGGGCATCTTTGTGCCAGTGGTCATGCGTTGGGGGGGCCAACGCATGTCTATGTCCCTCCCAGGAAGGGCACACAGCACTGAGAGTACCTGTTTAGGGCTCTCCAGAGCGGCGGAAAAGCTGCGGTATCGCGTCGCGTAACGATCCGCTGGAGAAGGCGGCCTCGACATCCCCGACAGACGCAGCAGTCGCAGCGGAGACGGTGCCAGGAGGCGTCAACGAATGCTCCTCGGGCGTCGCTGGTCTAGTCATATATGAATCGCGTTCTGCTGCTCGAGGTGACGTAGGTGGTGACGTGAGTGATGATCGCTGTGGTATGGGTGGCGATGGTGAGGGGGTGGTCGAGTTTGAAGACTCCACAACTGCGACCACCTTGGAAGGGCCTTCAGCGGGCGAGGGCACCGCGCGCTTCTGCGGGCGGAAATCCTCCAGCTCCGCCAATAACTCCTTCCGTTCCTCCTCCGTGGGGAACAGTGGTCTCCTGACCACCGTGCGTTCCTCCTTCTTCCTAAGCATAGCGAGTGTACGAGGGCACAATAGGTGATGTTGATGCTGTCCTCCGTCGGAATCGCTGTCCACTCCCCGGACTTTCTTCAAAATGGTGGGGAGTATGTCGCGCTGTGCGGCTTCGGGCCTATTGAGGTCTGCGTTTTCCTTACTAAGATATGCAACAAACTATACACAATGTATACAAAAGCGCTTAGGCTTCGCCCAAGTTCCAAACACGGCGCGGTATAATAACTATTTCGGACCGCGTTCTAAAGAAGGACGAGAGGGCTGGGACGCAAGTGGGACGGCACTATCGATTTCTCACCTTTCGCCATGAGAGAGACAACATGCAATTCCGAGTGCGAGCGGTCCGTCCAGCGTCCAGTAAAGTGAGGGCTATGGTGATATATAGCGATGTTGACATGCTTGTAGGTTGTAGCTGGGCCTCTTTGACCGCGGGACTCGTACCATTTGCTACGCGGCCTTATGTATTGTAGCTAGGCTATTTTTATTAATGACAGCTGTACTTCGAAAAAGTGTCATTTTCATGTTCATGTTTCTAGCATGTTTTTGGGTAATAAGGATTCCGATTATGCAGATATTTATGGGTCGATACCAATAACAAGTGACTGCTAGTTTGTCCCTTATTATTATAAAGATATATACTTAAATTACCAAACTTCGATTTATGTTGTTTGAAGTGGTGCCACAGAATAGGATTGGTAAAAGGTACCCCGAGGCCAACACTTAATCCCCACCAAGTGTTCAGTTCAAGCCTTGTCGCGGCGGTAGGGATCGGTAGCCAGAGGTGAAGCCAGACGATGCTCTTTATACCCCTGTTATAAGAAGAGGGGGCCAAGGAGCAGGAGGTGGAGGCGTTTTTAGTACCCCTCTTATAGGAAGAGAGTACAAAAGAGCAACAAAGGGGCGAGGATGGGAACCTCACCCCATTGCACTGTTCTAAAGTCAGTGGGGTTGCCCTGTAGTGTAGGACATCCTCGTCTGTGGAGGTGGAGTCGGTCCTTTAGGACGCTGACTATCCATCGAGGTGCCCTGATGATTTGTTGTTCCGGGGCATCTCACAAAATGCAACGCGGCGTTTTTTGTGGGTATTCGGCACTGTAATGTGCCGAGAGCCCCACACAGCACTGGGCCCCATCCAGTGCGTATAAAAAAGCCATCGCTTATTAAAGTTCAAGGCATTAGTTTAGAGATAGCATTTGGCGTGGAAAATCGCAATTAAAGTGCTCACGTGTCACACTTTTCAACGTAGTTTAATTCTACCTCGATGCATTTAGTTCAGCGCTTTTGCGATGCAGTTACACCAGTTTGATCAAATGTTTTTTTCTAACCCCTCAAAATACTCGTCTACGGCGACAATGACTTCATCACTTGATGAAAATCTTCGGCCTCCTAACCATTTCTGGAGATTCGGGAATAAGTGGGAGTCGTATTGGGTCAGATCTGGGGAACAGGGCGGATGCGGATTATTGCAGCAAGATTGCATAATACCCTCCATTTATTGCTTTCCTCTTTGCAAATAATCCACAAAAATAATCCCTCGAGCATCCCAAGAAATAGTCGCTATCACTTTGCCAGCCGGCAAAATCGTGTTTATTTTCATGGGCGCAGGTTTTCCGCTCTCCCCCACCATGGTTCAAGCCTTGTCGTGGCGTTGGGTATCAGTAGCCTGGGGTTATCCGAGACACCTAGGGCGAAGCCAATTCAACCGAGGATGTGATGGCTCTTAGTACTTCTCCTATAAGAAGAGGGGACTAAAGAGCAGGAGGAGGTAGCGCTCTTTTTACTCCTCTTATAAGAAGAGGGGACAAAATTGGCGCCGCTCTTGCGCGCAGGGCAAGGGGCTTGCCCATCCTTGGATGGGAGCCTCACCCCATTGCACTGTCCAAAAATCAGTGGGGTTCTCATGTGATACGGGACAGCCCCATCTGTCGAGGTGGCGTCGGTCACTTCGGGAGCTGACTTGCCGTCGAGGTGCCCTGATAATTTACTGCTCAGGGGCACCTCACCAAAGGCGGCACTGGTGGCACTCGCGGTGGTTTTTGTGGGTATACACCACTGGACCCCACCCAGGGCCAGTGAAGGCGCGTAAATGCGTTTCAAAAAAAACAAAAAAAAAAAGGTTTTCAGGTCCCAGTCCATTGCTTTAGAGAACAATCTAGTTCTTTTGTTTCAGGAGTATAGTGATGTATCTATGTTTCATATACTGTCTCATAACGCCACTAAAACTCGTTAGTATCACGCTTAAACAGCGCCACTCCGACGAATCCTCCAATCAACGTTGCTATTGGTTAACAGTGAGAAAACGCGGCACCCATCGCGCGCAAAGCTTTTTCTTTCGCAAATGTTGGTGTAAAATGTTAAAAGTACGTTCAGAAGAAGTGATTATCATCTCAGCTATCTGCCCAACTGTAAGAGCCGCTCATTTAAAACGATTTTTCGAACCTTCTTGATCATGGACGGCCAGACCTATTGGCGTGTTGTCTGCTCTTTCTCCCACGTTTAAAATTAGTTACCCATGTGTGAATTGTACTCAATGCAGAAGCAGTATTACCACTGTCTAGCTTGACTTTCATCTGGGTTGCTGTTTTCCCTTATAAAACGAAGAACTTTATCGCCGCACGCATTTCGTTTCTTCACATTGTTGAGAAAATTTACGGCAGAGAAAGTTCTAGGTCTTATCAAATTCTATCGGTTCGAAAAAAATCAAATTTGACATTAGATTTTCGAAAAGATAATTGAATCTAATGTAAAAAAATTTGTTTGCATGTCTTTTTTTTTAAGTTCGTCGTTTTGGCCAGTTATCAATCGGGCTGGTAAATAATTGCTTGACTAAATTATTGTTGCTTATTTAAAATTTATGTTTTTATTAATACTTATCAATCAAGCTACTACAATGATGGTATATCCTGTATATTTTTTTCCTTTAGATCAATTTTTATATAAACCCTTTAATGTGTTCATGCCACTGCTGACTATGTTAATATATACCTAATTTGTTTTGTATTTTGGTGGATTCAGTCTGTTGGTAGTAGGAAATGTTTGTTTAATTTATGTAACACCAAAAAAATGCTATTATTACGTTTACCGGCTTCCAGGGGGTACATATCAATCAACACACACATTTTTATTAGCTCTGTGATTTTAATTTACAATAAATATTTCAAGTATATAATTCAGCTCAAATAATTACCTACGACCACAGGCTTCACTTACAATCATTACTTACCCTCAAGTCAGCTTTGATTTACATTAAAAAAAATACACCTTTGTTAACATAAAAAATGGAAGCAGTACAAAATACAATGGATGACTTGGTAACATTTTTCAAATCTGGCATGGATGAGTTCCAAAAGGCTTACAGAAAGCAACCGCAAATTCTGCTACATCAAGCCCCACTACACACATCGCCACAGAATTTAAAAACTTCAGATCATTCATTTTGTCAGCACTTAAAAATCTTTAAGCACAAGTGTAACTCCTAGCTAAGCTTCACGACTAAGGAGATGAGAAGCCGCAGAAAACTTCATGGAATTGTCGAGGATAATATAGAAGACACTGAATCCACTTTCATTAAAATTATCTTAAAATTCCCAATGTAGAACCATCCTGCATAAAACGTTGCCACCGAAGTTAAGGTGGATGTTCTCCGGCCAATACTGGTAAAATTCCAAGACACTCACTTAAAGGACGATATTTGGCATTAAGAAACCTCAATTAAGAGGCTCAGGGATCACAATATCAGAATTTCTCAACAAAGGACGGCATGAAGCTTTCTTGGCCACCAGGAAAACTTTTACCATTTTAAACTGCTGGACCAGTAATGGATCTACCTCCCTGATTGCTCCTAATGGATCATGTCACCGTGTCACTTGTCGAGCTGAAGGCGAAGGCTGAGTCTAACCGGGAACATTACAACAGAATCCGTAACCGCTGCAACACAATGTCCAGGGACGCACATCTTCACTATATCCACTGTTCGGTCGACAATGGTGACCAAGCTAAGATTTGAAAATTTTTGATTTTCACTTAAAATCTCTAACCTTACATAATCTTTCTTTATCCAATCCCAACCATCTCCAAATTTCACCTCGTTTTCTTTCAATCAACTTTCTGCCTACGGTGTTAAGAAATCTATTACATCCATCTCCTCCAAAGCAGTCCGGTGTGTTATGATTATCCCCATTATCGAAATCATTACTCCAGTCCTAACTCATATTTTAAATTTTTCTCTTACTACTTGTGTCTATCCAAGTTTTTGGAAAGACTCCTATTTAATTTCCCCACCCAAAAAACTTAATCCTCGGTCTTTTTCAGATTATCGATCCATTTCTATCCTACTATTTCCGTCAAAATACTGGAACGCATGGTTCAGGATCAATTGTATTCCTCTTACCTAAATCAATACCAACTTTTCTATCCCTTCTAGTCGGGGTTTCGCCCGGGTCATAGCACGGCTACTATACTTATTAAAATCACGGATGACATTCGCATGGGAGTGGACTCTAGAAATATAACAATCCTGACACTGCTCGACTTTAGCAATGCCTTTAACACTGTAGACCATGAGGTTTTATTACTTTTACTTAAATCTATTAATATATCTTCAGAGGCAGTTGGTTGGTTTCAGAAGTTTAGTTTTGAAATTAGAGAACGTTCTCTCTGTCACCTCTTCTCTTCTCTATTTTTCTAAATTTTATCTGTCAAAAAATATCTTCTTCCTTTCATATGTACGCAGACGACGTACAGATTTACATACTTACTCCGCTGCAACATCTCCCAAATTATATTAAACAAAATAATGACGACCTTGACGGCATACTGTAGTGGAGTAAAACCTAAAAAGTCTGCACCTAAATCCTGATAAAACTCAAGGCATAATAATAGGCAGCCGACAATTAATTGGAAAAATCGAGTGGGAGAAGCTTCCCAACATTTATGTAGGTAGGTCTGTAGTAACTTTAAGTACAACTGTCAAAAGTTTAGGCATACATTTAGACCCAACTCTGTCATGGCCTGTAAAACTGCAAGAGCTGCGAAAGAGAACGCTAGGTGCTGTAGCTTACTTAAGACAACCTAGTAATTTTCTTCCGATTCCTACAAAGATTTCTGTCGCGCAATCAATTCTACTGCCCATCTTAGAATACGCTACGAGTGTTACTGCGACCTCAATGAGAACCTTCTGTCTGCACTCGAACTCTTACAAAATATGTTCTTATTTCTATATCGCCAAAAACTCAAGTGGCTTCCGAAAAAACTTTCCGAAAAAAAGTGGTAAAAGTCGAAACTCCCACATTCTCCATTTTCTGTTTAATGTGCTCTTCAATCGTTCTACTCCTTCATACTTAAAAGAAAAAATTTCTCACCTTGGCGACTACGCCTCTAACCTCCGTTATTCAAATAAATTAACTTTATCCTTTCCTATACATAAAACGACATTCCTTGAGTACTCAGTTGTAGTGCAGAACTCGCAGTCGATCATAATCTTCAAAAAACGCCTCAAGGAACATTATCTCTCCTTAGCTTGCTCGTAATTCGCCGTTGCTCACGTTTCTATCAGTTTTGTAACAATAGTTTATTATGCGATTTATATATTATAAATGCTTGTATGTATTTGAGTATGTATCATATAGATAGTATAATATTTTATTATTGTTTAAATATTATAGTTTAATGATTACAGTATATTTAAATATAATAGGTCAGTTGTATCAAATAGCACCTCCTTATTGTGCACTGTTCAGAGACACAGCCTTGTTCTGGTTGCCTGGAAGAGACCGCTTGTAGCGGTAAGATTTTTGTGCCTGTTACCAGATCTTAAATGAATTTTTTGCAATTGTTATTTGGTGCAAAATAAATAGTTTTTACTTATTTATTTATTAAAAAAAAATCCCCGAAGAGGCAGGCAGAGGTGTGCACTAGCACTAATACCAACAACTCGTAAGTCCAGTAGATATACGAGCACACCCACGACTAGCCAAGGTACTGAGGCCCATGATCTCATAGGTGGCAGGCCTATGACCACTTCGGGTACATTCCAATCCCGGACGCTGTAATGCATGCTCAGAATAATCTGAGAATTTAATAACATTGCCCGACCTGGGAATCGAACCCAGGACCCCACGCAGCTAACGGTCTTAACGGGTGACACCCGCACACCACAGAGGCGATAATTTATTTATTTATTATTAATTATATATCAATATCTTATTATTTACCCTTATAGAAATCATAAATTATTTATTTATAATACACAATGTTACAACAATCGTGAAAGTGACGAAGATAGTTTTGTTTCCATATCTTCGTCAGGGTCTGGGGATGATTGCTATCAGAGCCTATCAAACGGACCACCTTATAGTACTCTTGCTCCTAATTTTTTTAGTATTGAATTAAAATTTAATATTGCACACATACGCGCAAGTATTTCGCAATATCCGGATCTTGATAATTCTTTCGATTCAAAAGCTTCATGTTCATGTTTTTCTAATATCTAACCCCTGGCTTAAACCTCTCTCTTCGTCTCTTACTCTTTCCCTGGTTTTCAACTTATAAGGAAAAGTAGACTTGGCAGAGCTTGGACGTGTTGCTATTTATCTTAGATCTACATTTAACTTTGTACTTTTTAACTTATGCTTTGCATTCGATTCATCTTCGGCATCCGTAAATTTGACCTTGTTTCCGAATATCGGCGGAAGCTGAAGTGGCTTCCTATACGATTACGCCGAAACTGTCACATTCTCCATCTCTTGTATAACATTCTCTTTAATCCGCATACTCCTACATACCTTTAAGAAAAAAAATCCTATTTTGGCGACTATACTTCCATCCTTCGGTCTACAAAAACATTAACTCTTGCCTTCCCTATCAATAAAACTGCTTTCTACGGTTTTTCTTTTACGGTATTGTCAATGTGACTGTGGAATGACTTACCCGAAATTGTACGAAAGGCGCATACTTTACCTTACCTTACCTGCCCAGTAATGCACTCGTCCTCACGCTGTTCTATTGTTATCTTACCATGGTTATTACTATCGTTTATTATTATTATTAATATTTATATAGTTATGTATATTATATATTTTATATTGTTAAGTATGTACTTAAATTTGCCAATGTATCTAATTAATTGTATATAAAATGACATGTGTGTATGTCTATACAATATATCGCATAAATAACGTTTGTGCCAACTTCTACCCTAGCAATGTGACTGCCTTATTCCTTGTTACCAACTGGTTGTCTGGAAGAGACCGCCTTATTTTCTATTGTCAAGGTTGCATTGTATTTTATTTTGTTTTTGTTTTTTGGTATAAAATAATGTATTTTTTATGCGAGCGCCATCAGTGCCGCCATTGGACATTGCAATGGGGTGAGGTTTCCATCCTCTCCCATTGCCCCGTACATCTTTTTCCCCTTGGTTCGCCCAAGGTGTCTGAATCCCCCCCCCCCCCTGAGCGAAGTAATCCAGGGTGTATATTCCATTTATTACGAAACTTTGGTACAGCAAACTTATTGCCGAGGCCGAATCCATGCAAATATCTGCCACAGAATTTCTTATTACTTTTACTCGCCTACTTTATTACATTACAATAAAACTACTTTTACGGATCCTATCGCGGTTTATTTCATTAGTCCGCCCGTGACCATGGTTGCTGTAAAGCTTCTGAAACGTCGAGCTATTTAAATAATTAAATAAATCGCTATAAAATTCGTAAAATTAGTTTTATTGTAATGAGTAACATTCGCGTAAACTTAAGACATCAATGCTTTATTAGTATTAAAACCAAGTGAGTTTATTTGGGCAGATCTCTGGTCTGTACTAGCCATGGCATCTGCAGTGAGTAGTGTCTTATTGATAAAGTCCATTGTACTTTGTATGTGTGTAGACAGAGTAAAAGAAGTGTAAGGACTATTAATATTTTATGTTCGTCTCATTATCTCGTGTTAACTTACCTGACACGCACACGCACATATATTTTGTTTAAAGAAGATATGAGTGAAGAGATGATGAAAATGCGCGCCGCTGTTTAAACCGTATTTTTTTTTATTAATTACCTATATCCTTCCTTGAAATGGAAAATATAACAAAAAAGTGTTTTTTTTTTTCAGAACGGAGCAGCAATTTCTGAGATTAGCGCGTTCAGCCAAATAAGCTCAAATAAAATATATATCAAGGCAACCGTTTTTTTCCAGATAGTAATATGTGTACAATTTCATCCAAACCAGTTCAGTAGTTCTTGCGTGATACAAACATACACACAAATTTTCCCGTTCATATATGCGGACTCCCACAAATCGCCGGCACTGCATACGCCGGTCCTTTGTGAGCGATCAGGTCTCACCTCAAGGCAGTCCAATTCAGTTGCAAGACTACTTGCGCATGACGATATCTGCTTACTTATGCCAATTCATTCGGTTATTCATTCACTTAGTGTTAGTTGATGTTACTCTTGTCTGTACAGTTTTTATACTTCCCATATCGCCGTAAGTTATTATCGTCTACTCCTCGTCCGGCGGTCGTGGGTCGGTATTAAGAGGTTCGTTCATCGATCTCGCCTCTCTTCTCTGGCTCTTCATGAAAACCTACAACATTGGTTCTATTTTAAACACAGAAGCTACTTCACTGGCTTATATTAAAAGCTACTTCTATTGCTCTTCATGTAAACCTACAACATTGGTTCTATATTAAACACGGAAGCTAGAAGTAGCTTCCGTGTTTAATATTTAATTATAAGAAGAGGCAGACAAGTAGGTTTTAATAAAAGCTAGTGAAGACTAGCTTATATTAAAACCTACTTGTCTGGCTCTTCTTGAAAACGTACTTCATAAGCTCTATATTAAACGAAAAAGCTACTTTACAGGCTTATGTTAAAAGCTACTTCTCCCTTCTCTGGACATCCATACCCATAGACCTCCGCATAATATTATTAATATTAATTAATTATTCAGATGCGTTGCATTCCTGCCCTACTACTTTCTCGGCTGTTCGTCAGTTATTTTCCCGGATTTACATAAGAAGCTCGTTATATATTAAATAAATAAATATATCTCTATACTAATAGTGATGGAGGACCAGTATAATGCAAGGTACCCCCATATTAATGGTGCCGCGCTTCATTCAATTACTAAATCCCTCGTCGGGCCCCCCACTAGTACGATAGGTAAAACTACTTCCTACATTAGACAATATACTTTCATCACACAGACGGACAAAAATTAATTTTCTGTGTTTTCGGTGGCTCTAACAATCAGTTATAAAATATATTTCAACTTTTAAAAATAAGATTGCGTTAAGACCACACTAATGAAGTACAACTTAATACTAATTTAACTTTATTTCATGAACTGGCCATGTGGTGAAGAGAGAAAGTAAATGTATGCTCGCACCTGCCTCTCTTAACTCTCTCCTCCCTGACTTACATCTATCTCCCTCTCAGTTTCCTTGCGTGCCGGCGTCGTTTTCGTAAAGCTCTCGCGACACATTCTACAACATTCTCCCCGAGTCATGTGTGCATAGAGACGTTTTATTTCTAAGCCTACGGTTGAAACCGGGAACTACATACGCCTACAATAAGCTTGGCGAGTTGGTGGTGGTTCAAGCTTTGGCGTGGCGGTGTGGCTCAGTAGCATGGGTTGAACCCAGGCGAAGCTAATTGAACCGAGGGGGATGCTCCTTGCAGCCCTGTTATAAGAAGAGGGGCTAAAGAGGGGGTGGAGGATTGCTCTTTGTGGGGTCTTGTAAGAAAAGGGGACAAAAGACAAACAAGAGGAGGCACTTTTGCGCACGGAGCAATGGGCGATAATGGGAACCTCAACCCATTGCATTGTCCCATAGTTCGTGGGATTGTCCTGTAGGGCGGCAGAACCTTATCTGTGGAGGTGGCGTCTTTCCCTAAGGGGGCTGACTAGCCGCTGAGGTCCCCTGATGATTTGTTGTTCCGGGGCACGTCACCAAAGGTGGAACTGATGGTACTTGCGGTGGTTTTTGTCGGTATACGGCAGTATAACCTGCCGCGAGCCCCACACACCAGTGGACCCCACCCAGTGCCAGTGATCGCGTAAATGCGTTTACTCGCGTCATAAAAAAAAGCGTGGCAAGTGTTTAAGGTTTCAAAAACTATAAGGTTTAACATCTTTTTAATATTGTTTATTATATGTTATATACTCAATAAATGATTATAATTCATGCATCCCACGTCAAACCTATTGGGAACATTGCCTGTCCACACGTTCATTTGTGTTTGTTCTCCGTATCGATATCAGTCAACCCCTAGTCGATGTTTCCATTTAGAATGTGTTTCCCATCGGCCGGAGCCTGACGCGCCGCTGGCAGACGGAGCACAGCGCCGCTACGGCCTGCTACACGCAACCGCCACACGTGCGTGCGCCTACGTACTGTTAACTGGTGTGGGTACAAGCACACAAACTTAATTTGAATGTAAGTTTTTATCTAAGTTTATGTTTGTTAAAAGTAAAAATTATTAGGAAAAAAAAAATTAAATAAATACTCTCAAGAAGCTCAGGATGTTTCGCTAGTTTTAGTGTATTTTACAGTGAAACTGATAGTAACTATATTTTTAGAATATATTATGGCTGGAGTTTCTAACTTTTAATACGCCTTCTCCAAATGTCAAGGCATTGTCTCGGTCGTTTCTGGAAATAGAAGCGTATTCGCAGAATAACACTTACCACTTCTTTTTATCCTGTTATTATTATAGTAGCATTTATTTATTATAAAATGTATGTTACGTAGCTATTTAAATAATATGTCAGCTCTTAAAAACAGTTTGGCTTCAATGTGGATAATTAGGTATTAATAAATATTATAAATAGTATAAATATTCGTAATAATAATAATAATAAAATAATAATACTGGATTATGATAATAGAAACTTGAAATATTATGAAATAATTAGTTACTACTGCGATAAATTTTAATTATTTATAGCAAAATAAATACTACAAAAATAAATTATCAAAACATAAATAAACATAAATGGTAGTCTTAAATTTGCAAAAAGAGTGAAATTTTTACTTGTATTCACAGTGCATGTGTTACTTAATTAATTTCGAAAAATATTTTTTTACATAGTAATCGAGCCAATCGCGTGTGGGGCGCGCTGCCAAAGGTTCCGTATCGTCGTGCAACTTTTAACTGAAGGTTAATTATTATTTGAAGGATTGAGTTATTCTATAATTTATAAGTGGGAAGTTTCATAATAAATTCGCTTCATAAATCGGACAGACATCGTAGAGCTCAAATTTTGACATATCACATGCGACCGATGACTGTTATCTAAATGTTTGGAACATATATACAAGTACTCACTTTAACAGCCGGAAACGGCAATGCTACTGTCACTCCGCTTACAACAAGGAAAGGATCCGAAATTTGGTAATATTCCGATATTTTAGATTAAAACCTATACCTGAGCCAATTTCGAATCAAAACGATTCAGTAACTTTTGAAAGAAAATCCACAATTCTGTATATAAATTACATACAGAACTTTGCCTTATTAACATATACAATGTCGTTAAAGGCGATAAAAAATTGACATCCGACCAGGATTTACATTTTACTTGACGTACAGCGGCACTACGAGCTCCGACCAGTCACTCGGTGAGCGTATCCTTTAACAAAATTTATGGAAAAACGTCTAAAACCAGTTTTATGTATTGTGTTCAATTTCATTTTTAATGCTATCAGAAATAAAACACCGACGAAGTGCGAGTTGGACTAGCCTGTGAGAGGTTCCGTGGCAGTAGCAATATTAGAGGGCGGGGAGAGGGGAGGGGGTCCCATTAAATATTCAGAATCATACTACATCATTTGTACACATATAGTTAGCGGTTTAAAAATTCACATACCTTTTAAATATCAGACATACTGCACCCATAACCTAGGAGTAAAACATCTGACACACGGGCAGATGTGACAAAATTATATGAGCTGGGCTTTTTGCTATTCTGGCTACGGAACCTAACAAGTGATACAGGACAGAGATCGAGGTGTTGTTGGCGCGCTTTATCTGCAGAACCCTAGAAATAAATCCGGTTTTCTGTTTTAAACGTCTTCAGTTGTTAATGCTTTGTGTTAAAATTTTAAGACATTAACGCATAAAAAATATTTAAAGTTTTTTTATTTTAAATGTTATCGCGCATTATTATATATAGTTTATAGGCTCTGCTATAAATACTAAGAAGAAGATATTCTAGGACGTTCTTCGTATTTAGATCATCTTATAACAAGATCTTACATCGAATATATTATTGCGAAGTGCACAACCGGAACGCTATCATTGTACCTGAATATTATATATGCGATGTTACTATGACGTCTGTATACAGGCTGGGAATATAACACTACTATAAATTATACATCGTTTATCTCATGGCATTCCCTAAACACGAAAAATATATCAAATATTTAAATCATGTAGCCTCTATGGCCTCTACGGGGTAAAGCTCCCGGCGTCTCACGACGGCGGTTCCAACATGTTCACCGCGACCGGTAGGAGTGATCTCCTACTAAGGCGCTGTGTTAAGAATGGACGTGTCTACGTTTGGTGATGTTTTTCGCCACAACCAGTTTATTACATTTCGTTGTTAGTAATTATTTGATATTTTCAAGAAACTTCCATTCACTTAACATGCGTTGTAATAAAATGACGTCAACGTAACAATGTTTTACAATCCCGGCGTTTCATGAGCTTGACTGTTGGCACAACACATGGACTGAGATGTTCTGGTGTCACAAAGTATATTGAAGGTATACGAAGATTGAACGTCGGGATGTAACCTGCGGAATGCAGGGAAACCGGGAAATAAACCACGATAAAATTCGATAAAGTATTTTCATAACGAGTCACATTCGCGTTAATGTAAGAAGTCGTTAAAATTGTATTTTTGATTATTGTTCTATTTTTATTCCCACGCTGTATCAGTGCCGTCGTTGTTTTGTTGTAGCATAAGGGGACAAACGAGCACTCGGAGCCTTTTGATGACTACCGACACCCGCGGACATTCACATGATACGCAGAAGCGTTGCCCTCCTATCACCCACTCCATTGGGCCACCGGCAACTCACAAACTGCACGAAACGCGACAGCGATGCTGTCACTTTACGCCGGTATCAAGTGAGCGAGAGGTACCGCCCCGGTCGTGCCGGCCCAATTCCATTGCACAGGAGGCTGTGGTGTCATGTGCACGGCGCTACCTCCTGCTGTGCAACAGAGCACTACATCCTCCGTAGTCCTGGTGTTATATGCAATTAGTAATGTACTAAGATTTCACAGGTTCCTGTTAAAGTCCCGGTTATATTAGGAGCCCCAAATGTCAATTTCACAGATTCCGGTGTAGTAATTAGAAAAAGTATATAATAGAAGCTTTTATGTTTTTTTTACCCAAACTTACGCTGTGGAAGCTTCATCGGATCGCTATGAGTGATCGTCGGGAGACGGGGCTAGACCGAGGGTCGAAGGGGCGTCCGTTTTATGTGGCCGTTGGGGTTTAAGTGTTGAATAGCTACCCGACACTACAGTGTCACATATACAATATCTGTGAAACCGGTTCTAAACGGTGAGTTGAAACCTGAAAGCCTCGTCGACATTATCATATTTTTATTGACTTCCTCTTAACAACTGCTACAAATGGCAAACTATAAGAAATATATACCATAAGGGAAAGATACATCATTCAATTTATTTTATTGTTGTTAATTGAAAATTGATTCCCTGAGTAATTTAAAACATGTCGTACCCGAAATAGAAGGTGACGGAATATAACCGGTAAACAGTTCAGCAAGCGCTTAATGAGACACTAAACAGTTTCATCATGACACTATAATCCTACTATACATAAATGAGAATTTTTCTCTGAACTTTTGTCATTAGTTTACGCAAAATCTGTTAAACGAGCTTAGTTTTAATTTTTGAAATTTTGCTCGTATGATTTTGAAATAAACAAAATGATTTTTTAAATCCAAAATAGAATTATAAAAATATTTTATGAACGTCCCCAGTTACATCTTAAACCGGTTCACGCCTGGCCCTGTCCGGGGTATAACCGGCGAAACAAGTTCAGTGTGTCTCATGTTATTCCACATAGTGATATACTATGTGGAATAACATGAAAATATTTTCCCGAAACAGACAGCGGCACTTGAAGAAGTCTTATTAAATAATAAATTTGAAAAATAATAAAATAGGTAAAAATAATACTCCTCCTGCAACTGAAATGCCGACTGCAGCCCCGAAAGTAAAACTGTAACCTAGCAACAACACACAATTCTGCTTTTTATATAGAAACGAGAAGTTGGAGCTTTTTGATAACTATCGACGCCAATAAAAATCCGCATAATAGTTATGTGCCACCGGCTACCCGAAAAGACCGCATGAAACGCGACAGCGAACTGTCACATTACACCATTATCATGTGAGCGAAAGATACTTCCCCGGCGGTGTGGTCGGGGCCGCCGCATGGCACTACCTGTTACTAAAATGTGTCATTGACTTTCTCTCATATTTATCCGTTTAATGACTAAATTGAACACTAGGGCGCGGAGCCTTTTCCCATGAACATCCACATAATTACAATGCTAATGCGTTGGCGGCCTCAACCCTCCCCCCAATGGCCCACCGGCTACTCACAAACTGCACGAAACGCGACACTGAAGGTGACACTTTACGGCGGTATCAAGTGAGCGGTCGCGCCGGCCCAATTCCGCTGCATAAGAGGATGTAGACTCATGCACTATGCACGGCACTACCTCCGCGTAACGTTATATATTAATGAACTTGTGGTATTAACATTGAAAGGTTTTGGCTATTTAAATAAAATGTATTTTCGCGTGACCGCGTAGAAACATACTACAACCAAAGGCACTGAATATTTTTTAATAAAAACTAAATTTTAAATTATTTGAAATTGTACTTTGTATCTCTGCAAACAAGATTTTATGTCGGTCGTATCGTGCCGTGTAAATGAGTAACAAACATCTATCCCTTGTACAATGAACACAACACGTAATGTCAAATCTGTGCCTTATTTTATCTAAATACTTTTAGTTATCTTTGCGTAAAAGAATGACAAACATACATACACGCTAGCGCATTTACAACATTAGCAGGACCAGTGGGCTGGCGGTGACCGACAGACGACAAGTACATTTATAACATTAGCAGGACCAGTAGGCTGGCGGTGACCGACAGACGACAAGTATATTTGCATCAAATACATACAACAATAGAAAGCAGAGTGAAAGATATAATCCTAGTTCTGTCTCTTCCTCTTTCCAAGAATCCATTGAACTGATCTTATAGCGATGATATATTTACAGGTCCAACATGCAGAGAGCCTCATGCAGCACGGAGCGCACCCCCCTGGTGCCTCCCACCTACTGCTTCGAGTCCAGCGTTTCCAGAAGTTACCAGAAGCGACTTCGCACCTTCCAATGTGTTATTTGTGTTATTCTTTTGTGAGTTGTTTTTATTTTAAAGTCTCATCAACTATTTGGATTAAAAACTTATGTTTACGTTTTACTGTGTGATTGTATCCATTACTTCCGATATGAAGTGGAACCCCGAGTTGGTACTAAACCTTTAGGATATTTTCAGGTTTTTCTATGTATTTCCCATAATACAAATATTAAATATATTCTCCGTTGTCTAGTACCTGTAACACAAGTGCTTACGGTACTGACCACAGAGCTGGGCTGACGTGGTGTGATGAGTCTACAGTCCACAGATATTATGTTTCTGCCTACTTATTGAACTATTGTTGTAGGGTGCTGCTAAGCGTGGTAGTACTGATAACTATCTCATACAACCTGATGGTGAGCAGCGCCCCGACGCTCACGGAGTCCCGGAGCGCGACCATATCTGACGACATCGCCCCTATGTTAAACAAGACTTGGCCTTTGGGATATTGTAAGTAGAACGAGCAAGCTTCCTGCGTTTATTACTTTCAGTCCTCATTCATGTACTTTTTGAAAGGCATAATTATGAAAGCAAATAAGCCAATGCATCCAGCAGGCTCACCTTGAGCAGACGAGCCCGTCACCGTTGGGTCAATCACCGAATATTCGCATAATTAAACACCATTTTAATAAGTAAATATTAAGTTTTTATATA
>JAFELO010000577.1:185052-201979 GCA_017140195.1 Eumaeus atala | reverse complement strand
TCGTCTTACCTCACAAAGTGCGAGCGAGCTGACTCGCACAAGCCGGCAGCCGGGCACTAGTCGTCTTACCTCACAATCCGCGAGCGAGCTGACTCGCACAAGCCGGACTCGTCGCCTCACCTACGTGTCAGCTAAGTTCCTAATGATTGACGGGAAATTCTATATGTACTTGTGAAGCTTCGATAATATTCTTCATTGTCTACGAAGAACACATTCCAGTGGAAGCTCCGGAGATTATTTAGTTGGCAGAGCCGGTCGCACCGTCATCCAATTTCTCGGTATTATTGTGTGGCATATGAACATATAACGAGGCGTTATTTATTACCCGCTATATATGTAGTTTCAGAACTAACATTAAATCATTAATTCGATTTCTTATAAGTCGTTTCGCATTAAACGCGGCGTGGTTTGATCTCGTGTGGTCTGCGAACATGACACTTTAGAGTTCCTTATGCTGGTAATTAAATTATGTGTTTCCTTTAATGTCAACTTTAGACTCAACCACTTGCGGTAGTACTTGGTATATGATACAACTCTTCCATTAACGTGTGCTTAAGAGCACAAGTTAAGGGAAGTAAGTAGATCCATTGCTGTAGCCGCCTGAGGAAGCATTGTCTCTTCATTTTGTTTGGTCGAATGTGATTATATTTCTATATGTTGATACGAATTACACTACATAAGCTTAAATTAAATATACAACTTATATGTTACGTCTAAACACTGTTAATACAACCTCTAATATCTCAATACCTCCTACCTCTAATAGTGTATTATGTAACCCATGGCTCGCGCGGGGCTTTATTTTTAGGTATTTAACGAAATTACCCCGATTTCATCATCAGTGCCGATTGCAGGTACTCGCGCTGAGTAGTAGTACTCGCGCTGAGTAGTAGTACTCGGGCTGAGCCAGTAGCCGGTATAAAGCCGTGATAGAATCTTGACGCGTTCCGCGCGCTTTATGAGCGCACGAAAAGAAAGCTTAGTGTGATCCATGCGTGATTAAGATGTGTCGCTCTTCTTAACTCTAGCGGTAAAGATTTCTTTTAAAGTAAGACGTGGCAGGAAAATACTTGGCTGATAAATAGTGAATACGTGATTATTTATCTCAATGCAAAAAAAAAACAACAACGAGTCGGACTGTCTTATCGCGTATTTGATCGGGTTGGATCCGTCCGGTACCAGCAGTTTGGCTATGTATGATATGTTCGTCCTCCGTGCCCCGAACAGTCTCAGCGCAGGCCCTGCGCAAGGCTCTCCGGTCTATATTTACATACAGAACCACTGTTTATATCTAAATTGACGGAGTACCGTGCACAGGACGAGCTTCATGTTAGTTGAAGGTGGGTATGAGCAAGTGATTGTGCCACCCGGAATAGGAGTTACGGAATACGGATAGGTATTGCCTCCGGATTTACACGAAATGAACTGGGGTTTCATAATGGATAATTATGGCCTACCGCATGTGAAGAGAAGTAGTAGGTAGCGGAACGATATCATCCGCACAACCAAAGAATATGTCGACCCTTTACTATATTTCACATCTGTACTTTTATGAGTAGCGCAATACGCGAGAGCATAGCGATCACTTCACGCCCATCTTGAGCTGGTGCGTCCCGCGTCCCGCGTCCCGCGCACGACTCGCCGCGGTGCTGATCTCCCGGTGCTGGACGTGTGTAAATCTCTTGCACATTACACATTACATGCACACACTCAGCGTCGTATGTATAGGGACAACTTCAATAATGCAATAAACATAAAAAGCGGGCAGTATAATTAACTATTAGCAATATCGTTTGGTTGTCTGTCTGTGTGGTTTATATCGTTAAATTATATGTCAGAGCACAAAGCGGGCGCCAATGACCTATGACTAACCGCAGTTTTTTTTATGTACAATCATAAAAGGATGACAAGGTTTGTGTGATTTTTGGGACAAATGAGTGTATTATTGTGTTTATTTTATATTGTAAGAGGCAGACCCATTATAACTACTATGAGCCGTCGTGGAGCTATGGCCTACAGGAACGGTTTAAAAAGGTTTGGGAGTTTTAGGTGGCTTGCTGGAAGGGCGGCGGACAGGAGGACAACACATTTGCATAACTATTATGCGTTTGTCACCCTATGATAAAAAATGCAGATAACGAAGCTGGTGTCATAAGCACATAACATATGTGGAGGAGGCAAGGCAGGTATGTAGCGACTGTGATATGTAGTGCTCCGTCCTGTAATGGTAATAGACTTTGTTGTTACAATGATACAGCCCCCCTCAGCTCATTATCATAAAAAAATATTAAGTTTAAAGGTATGTAATAAGGCCTCAGGTTAGCAGACAAAATTGCTCCCATTCATAGTATATATCCCGTACAACCCTAGGGTAGGGCTGGCGATATTCGCAAACGATACCACCCTAGTCTAAGGTCAGTCAGGGTATCCCACGCTAAATAAGTTGGAGAATAGAAGTCAACTCTAAAGGGAGTAGAGCTATATGCTTCGTTGGCGCAGCTGTCAGCGGCAAAAGGCATAGCACCGCTAGACATTAGCAAGAGCAGCCGCCATAGCCTATAATAACATAGATTGAGGCATATGTTCAGCCAACTATGGTGAATGATAATGATTATAATAATACTGTAATGTAAAAATTTTATCATGTATAAAATTACAACGCCCATTAGAGGGGAGTATGAAAGGAGGACAACACATCTGCATAATAGAACATGTGCATGTCTGTGTCTGTATCCAAGTTTGTGGCGTCAGCAGTCGTCAAAATGCTCTCCTCTTATAATATAAAAGACAGTCCTGAATAAGCCTTCAAGTTGGTCACTGGACGCTCAAGAAACTTGCTCTGGCACTTGTATATTGACCGCACGATCGGAAAATAGCGAATACCGCAACCTCCGATACATCAGCGTTTGGCTCTGAGGAGTTTCCTCCGCTGACTGACTCCGCCGATTCCTCTTACAGCACATACTTGCTCTTCTTCGAACCATAGGCGTATTTATTGCATATTTATGCAGATTAGTTATACACGGGATATTAAATAAATGTCTAGAAATATAATCGCCTCGCGGTTCTGCGAGTGCTGTGTTGCATTGCAACTGAATTGGAGCGGCACGACCGGGGAAGTATTAGTGCGCATATTACCAGCCTAAAGCGACATCTGTGCTATCGCATTTCTTTATCGGTGACGTCATGGAGCAAAGGAAAGTAAGACCTATGTGTCATAAGAGCCTCTGACTGCTCGTTTGCCTCCCTTATACAACAAAAAGTTTCTGATAGTACATAATTGTATTGCTCGTATGTGTACTAACATTATATATTAGCTAACAACCAACATGCGCTACTAGCGATCCACCCCAGCTTCGCTCATGAGTAACAGGGGCCAAGTTAAACACTAAAAACTTCCTCGGGAATCGTTCTATTCATGGGGGTAAATCGCACGAAAACCCGTCCAGCATGTTTAGAGAAAATCGATCACATAGAGACAAACAGCTTTTGAGGACAATTTTTTTATACATAAGATAATAATGTTATTAACCCGTGTCTGCATCTCCGTAGTCCAAAATCAATACCTGGTACCTGTTCTGGTGTCGATGTGAATAGCGTTTTACGTGACAGAAAAAGCTTCACATAAATAAATTCGTTCACAACCTTAAAATATGAGTAATTCACTCTTAGGCCTGTCATTATCACATTGAATCCAAATCAGGCATCCGTGAAATGATCGTTGCGGTGTAGGTATCACTTGATAACGAAAATTTCTCCGGTTCAATCGAAAAACTCCGAGTTATGTTAAAGTCCCTGCATGGAGATGATTCTACTACTATATGATGTCTCTGCAATAAAAGTGCATGAAGAAACTTAGCAACAAATATCCAACGAGACGCCGCTGCCAGTTAGTGCAGACGGACTACAGCCGGACCGGGTCGGCCCTGTTGTGACAGTTAGATGGTCCTATGCATGGGGATGGTCCGAATGAGGGCAACGCGTATTCAAAATATATGTGCATTTGTTTATAGAGATCGGTAACTACAGTCTCAGACTGCTCCATTGTCCCATTATGCTGTAGATCCAGCCAGATTTCTCCTACGTTCAGAGAGACCAGAGATTTTATATAAAAAGCAAAGGCAGCCGTAGCCGAAATGCACAGGTTAAGAGGTAATCAGGTGTGGAGGATAGGTCATGGTGAGAGATACGATCCCCGTGGGGCGCGGAGAGCGAGACTGTTGGCACACGAATGTCCTTCAATACGTAGCATACTCGTACTCAGCTTATCTTAGAAATATTACAACTAGTTTATTATTTAAACAGTTACACTAAGGTCAAACACACACTTGGTCTATGCATTATTGATAATTAAAGGCACTGGCTTGCAACAGCAAGATACACGATTTCATACTCAACTGACATTCAAGAGCCTGTGATGATATTATATTATTAACCTATACACATAAAGTCATTTTTTGGTCTCGCCAAGAGTTGCGGAGAGCCTAGCCCCTCAAGTTTAAAAGGCGTGCGCGGCACACGTTACGCCACCCACTTCGGCCTGCTGCCCCTCCCAGCGCCACCAGGCCAGCGCTCATGGAGGTTGGAGGTCATTGGTCACCCTCTGCCGTCCAATGCGTCTTCTGTGGCATGAAAAAGTACTTGTACTTTCCCGCAACCTCTCCGCTGTCTCTTTTGCGGACATCACTGTCTCGCAAAAGGAGACGATAGCATTCAAAAAGTCTAGCTTTGGATCATAGACTGAACGATGGCCTCTAGCGGTAGGTTACCTACTTTCATGATTGCCACGAGGTCTTAACGCTGCTGTACCCACGCAGAACACAGTGCAAGAGTGTGCAACGCGGTATATGTTGGTTTGCGGTGCATGTGATACAGATACTTCCGATTTATTATTACCGGCTAGAAGACTCGCCACCTCAAAGGAAATCGTGCGATATCCCTTGATAATCCTTATGGCGATCAGTTTTTGGGCTTGGCGCAGAACTCTGAGAGGTTTTCACCTCTGACCTTTGGGTTACACATCGCCCACACCGGTGATCCATATAGGGCCATAGACCGCACGACACTAAAGTAGAGTCTCCTACAGGAGGCATCAGGCCCAAATTTTTTGGGCAGCAGCCGTGACAAAGCAGCCGTTATTCCCCATAATTTTGCGCTTATCGTCTGAAGTGGCTTGCAAAGTACCACCGGCTATCGAGCACGAGCCGCAGATATTTCATTGAGGGTTCGATACCAATGCGAACGAATAATGTGGCTAGATCTCGCAGGAGGCCTGTTTCTAGGCCCATGAAAAAAGGTACCTCGGACTTGTGGAGGGCCACTTCTTCGGCCCTTGAGGTACTTGGCCTTACGCTCTTGACTTTAATTCGGTTTTAAAATGCATAATTTTAAATACAACATCTTTTATACAAAGGGTGTTGAGATGCTGACTCAGTATGTTGGTATATTTCTAGATTAATGTTTAAGCATTCACTTCCACAGCATAACTGTCAGATCCGAAAAAGAAAGAAAAATGTTTAAGGGGGAATTCCAAACTTTTTTCCAACTTTTTTTTTCAAAAATTCCATAGTTTTAAATAAGGTATGTAATTGTTTTTCACATTATTCTGTTTCCACGTGACATTGCACCTAATAAACACTAGTTATTTGCTAAAAAGTGGAAAATTGGCGCTGCGTAATATTCAAAAGAAACAACGATGGTTGATTAAACGTGATATAAAGTGCGACCAAACGAACATTTGCAATTGTTGTGACACGAATCGCATTGAAATTAACCTTGTTTTAAAGTGTAATTGATTGAATTTTTTTGTGTATTTGAAAAGTAAGTACATGAAGACATAATTGAATACAAATAATTGAAAATAACATTTTTTTAAATTGTTTAATATGGTTACACAATAAAAAAGTGCGACATTGTTTAGTTAAATATTTTTAATCGAGTCATATTTTATCTTTAATATATCTATTATATATAAATATATAAAGGCAATTGATGACCCCCACAATATAAAAAAGCCCTGGTTTTATAAAGGGCTATGATGTTTGTTTTTGGATATATAGAAATATATGTATATATGTCGCAGCGAGTAGGTACCAATAAGGCAATTTAATAATACCACTCCACGGGCAAGTGGGGTCATCTCATACCCCCGCAAGTTGGCAGAGGGGGCCGTATCAGGACTGTGGTCCTCTTCCGGCGGCAGCGGGGTCTCACTCCATTACCATGGAGCGGTCGTTGTGGTGATCTTTACAGGTCACATTAGGGGGTGGTTGCCAGTGGGGCCCGGACGCCCGTCCTCACAGCGGGGTCGTCCTGGGCGGTCTGCCCCCACCGGGTGAGAACGCCGGTAATCTCGGCGAAGGCCCAGCGAGTGGCAGCCAGCCACCGAGGACGGAATGCCCGCTGATTGGGCGTGCTCGTGAGCCCCACGGCTTTCTAAGAAGAAGGAAGAACAGGGGGGAAGGATACTATTCCCGTACCGTATTTACGCGATAGGAACCCCACTACGGGGACTTGGATGCGAAGGAGCAAGAGGGTATGGGATTCAGTAAGGGAGACAGGATGCCTAGCATTAGAAGCGTGAGTAATGATGGCATGATTGAGTATGAAGAGTGGAAGCATGATTGGTGAAAGCTTGAGGCGTTAGTAAGTTAGGAGGCATGAAGAAGCTTGATGCATAAGTTCTTAGGGGGGGGGGAAGCAATGGTTGATGAATGAAAGCGTAGAAGCAATGAGAATAGTAATGAGAAGCATAGTGAGATTACAAGGAGCAAACTGACCGCAGGCGTCCTTACTCCTGTGGGCACGCGCGACGGTCCAGCGTCCAGCGCATCAGGGGGACTGCGCGGAGTCGCGCGGGTACGCCCTACGGACGGGAGGTCGCCTGTGATAGGGGGCGAGATGACGGAGCGTGGTCAGAGCGGAGGCGTCCGCTTTGGCGAACAGGCGGGAGACCAGGCCGGCTATATGCCTGTCGAGGTCCTCCACTTGAAGGTCCCGGGAAATGGTGGAATTCCTGACGTAGCGGGGGGCGTCGACTATGCGGCGCAGGGCCCTGGATTGGACCGCGCACAGTCGAAGCGAAGAAGTGGCACGGCGCCAGTAAGTGGTACCACGCTGGAGCCGCATACGTCAGGCGGGAACGGATGTAGATCTTGTATATTAAGAGTTTTACTTTTAGCGGAAGGAACCTCGACAGCGCCGGCTGCAGCTGTCGGAGCTCTGTGGAGGCCTGTGCCGCAGAGGCGCAGGCATGAGGACCCATGGTTAGGCCGGCGTCTAGACAGACGCCCAGATATTTGGCTTGGTAGGCCCAGAGGATGGGCTCGCCGCCGAGCGCCAAGGGTTGTGGGAGGCTCCGGCAGCGGGGAAAGATCACCGCCTGTGACTTGGCGGTGTTGACGCTCAGCCGCCATCTCGACAGCCAGTCGGGGAACATGTCCAGGATCCTCTGGATCTTGGCAGCTGCGAGCTGGTGGTTCAGCGATTTAGCTAAGTACGCCGTGTCGTCGGCGTACAGGGAGGCCATGACTCACTCGTTGCTGGGGATGTCGTCGACATATCTGTTAAAAAGGGCTGGGGAGAGGCAGCTACCCTGGGGCACTGCAGCCTCGATGGGGCATGCGAGCGAGCGAGTTTCCTCCACTCTGACGTAAAAAGTGCGGCGGTTTAAGAAGGACCGCACTATGGTGACTAGAGGACGGGGAACCTGTGAAGCGATAAGCTTGAAGAGACCCTCGTGCCAGACGCGATCCAACGCCTTTTCCATGTCCAGGAAAAGCGCCGTGACTGATTCCTTCTTGTTGACGGCGTTGGTGATGAAATGTATGACGCGGATGAGTTGGTGAGTGGTCGAGTGCTCGGTCCTGAAGCCGAACTGATCGGCCCGAGTTGGCAGGTAAAGGGTGAGGCGTTCGAGGAGGAATCGCTCGAACACCTTGGAGAGCGCAGGCAGCAGGGTGATGGGCTGTAGTCGGCGGGAGACCGGAGGCTCTTCCCCTTCTTGGGGATCAGGATTACCTCCCCCGTCTTTCATAGGGTAGGAAAATGGCCCGTGCGGAATATTCCGTTAAATAGCCGGGCGATGGCGGGGTGCTGTCCTGGGGGAGGCAAGTCGTAGGGCCGAGTTAGGGATCTGGTCGGCGCCTGGGGCTTTCCTGGGATTAACCCTGAGGAGAGCGCGACGGCACTGGCTCGGCGATACGAAGAAGGCGGGTGCTGCGGAGGTGGAGATCTCCTGAGCTGGTGGAGAAGGGGAGCCCTCGCGGGCGAAATAATCCCTTACCTGTGCGACCACCTCGTCCTCGCGGCCAGTCGCGGCGGTGTTCAGCGGTGTAAAGACCCGTGTGAGGTACCTTGCATGGATGTTGGCTCTGTCTGTAGCAGGGTAGCGTAGGTCCTCGTCCTCGTGTACTAGCGGGCGAATGGGCTCCTTGCTGCCGGCGAGTTGTCGGCAGAGGCGGTGCACGGACGGCAAGTCCTCGGCGGCCTGGGAGAGGCGGTGTTCCCAAGTCGCCACATAGTGTGCGGCGAACTCGCGCTTGACCACCGCGGCAGCTCTGTTGAAGGCGGCCCGGATAGTGGGGCATCTCGTACGTTGCCATTGTCGGCGGAGCTTGCGCTTCTCTTTGATGAGTTTGTCCATCCGGCGGGTAAGGTCCGGCCGGGAGACAGGGGTTGGGCCCGGGGGTTTGGTGGCCGCGGCCAGTGTGGCTGTGAAGGCCGAGGTTAAGCCTTCCGCCGGGCGGTCCACGTCCTCCGCTGACACCACCGGGAATGAGGGGATGCGCGCGTCAATTTCGCGAGTGAGGACCGTGTGGTCAAATTTTGGCTGCTGAGGAGTCGGGAGGGAGCGAGCCGGGGCTGTGGCGATTTTGATCAGGACCGGGCAGTGGTCCGATTGAAGGGCGTCGGAGAGGACCTCCTGGGTGACCAGTCCCTCCACGCGGTCCATGACTTCGATGTCGAGTACGTCGGGCTGGTGGTCCGAATTCTCCGGGAAGTGTGTTGGCTGGTCAGGGGCCAAGATGGTATATAAGCGGGCGGGGTGAATCTCCGGGAGATCTAGACGGAAGTTGGGGGGCTTGTAAGCTGCGAACAGCCGGATGGGTCTAGCACCCAAGCACACCTCAACACTGAGTGTGTAGAGCGGGGTAGTGAGTGTCGGCGGCAGCACCTGGTGGATGATCGTGCGCCTTACCAGTATGGCCAAACCGCGGCACGGGCGGCCTTCCGGCGGAGGAGTGTAGTCCAGCCGGTATGTGTGGTACCCGGTCCCTGCGAAGTGTCGTCCCGGTGAGAGGTGGGTCTCGCATATCCAGGCAACATCCACGTCACGCTCGCGGAGGACGTGACGCAGAATTTTGTGCTTGCCGCGGAGGCCGCGGTCGTTCCAATTAAGAAGTGTCAGGTTCGCCATTGAACATGGTTACTACGGATTGAATTATCGCTGGCATCAGCAATACTAGTTACGATGCGCAGCTGATGAGGGCCTTGGTGAAGGAGCCGCCTGTGCGGATGGTCTGAATGAACCGGCTCGCCATTTCCATTAAGGCGGCCGGTCGGGAAAAGGGTGGCGACGTTGCGGTGCCGGTCCGGCGCTGGGCCGCCCTAGTGGGGATGCGAGCGGTCCCGGGTACCGTCTGGGAGGGTCCTCCGGCTTCTTGGCGGTCACGATAGGCGCGGGTCGTTTATGGCTGGTGGCTGTTGTGATTGCGTCGGTGTTGATGTCTTCTTTCTTACCTCTGCCCCTGCTGCGTCTCGAGTAGGGCCGTTCGCAGGCGCCATGAGGTGCGGCTCCTCTGGAGGTGGAGGAGGCACTTGGGCAGCGGCTATTATCGTCGAGGTCCGTGCGTCTAGTGACGGTGCAGTGGTAGCGGCCGTCGGTCCAGCGCGCTAATTTCGGGCCTCGCGCTTGAAGGCCGGGCAGTTTTTACTATTGGCAGGGTGAGCTCCTTGTAGGCGCACTGTTTAGCCGGGGCGCCGCGATGATCACGTCCGCTTGTAGTAAACCGACGTGACGTCACGGCGACAGGCTTCAACAGTAAAATATTCCGGCACGTTCGGCGTTCACTATCCTGAAAATGACAGCTGTAGCGTGCTGGAACGGATCCTAGCGGTTGAGCGAGCGAGATAGAAACTGTTGGCACTGGATTACACGATTCGTCTTTGCACACTCACTGAACTGGCCGATCCACACCACGGGAATAACATAGTATTAATATGTACAAATATTTGATACATGTTGGGTGTTGGTTCTGCTGGTCATGCCACTGGTTGTGTTGAATGAAGCCTGCGCCGGTCCTTAACTGTCGTTTTCTATACGCCTAGGGGTATCGTCGGAAGCGAGCGCGTTGCAGCGGCATGACGTCAACGCTGGTTCGACCAGTTTTTTACCCGAGCCCCAATTCGGCGTTTGATTCTTTATGCATAACTCGGTGCCCTAAGGTCGTCTGAGATTCAAGGACATGGATTAATTGCACTCACCAGTTCTTGGTAAACACTGATCTCGTTCGGAACAATACATAATAAATAACATGGTTTTTATGACATAATTAAATGCTTAAATTAAATATGAACAACTTTTCAAATTGTACACATTTAAAATGTTGTTTGAAAAGTATCAAGTCTACTAGACCTAGGGGCGATGACATTTTATAAACTACTTCACGGCCCAGCGCTTTTTCATATTGCAAATCTGTCCCTAAGGAATATCTCCACCTTTTCGGGATATAAAGAAGTTTTTATGTAATTCCAGATTTGAATCTCTATAAGTGCCAAATGTCATTCAAACCCTCATATGCTTTTCCTCGAACCCCCCGATGGGCCACCGGACTCTACAAACAGCACGAAACACCCTACATCACTGGACATCCTATCATTTCAAGCCCTCATTATGTGAGCCCGACCATCGAGATGTCCGCTCGCACTAGTTCAATTTGGTTACATTTTTTTAAAGGATAAGTAAGGATTTATGTAACGATGAATCACTGAATTAATCACCCGAGACGAGGCGCCCGTGCGCCTTAAAGGTGGATGATGCATTACTGTAGATGGGAGAAGATGCATATGAATGGTTAGAGGCACATAACTTTGTTGTTTTTGTATGACCA
Organism: Eumaeus atala; assembly: GCA_017140195.1. Classification (NCBI taxonomy): domain Eukaryota; kingdom Metazoa; phylum Arthropoda; class Insecta; order Lepidoptera; family Lycaenidae; genus Eumaeus; species Eumaeus atala. The sequence continues at coordinate 190,868 of JAFELO010000577.1, read as the reverse complement.
CTGAAGAAGACGGGCGAGTGAAGAGGCGAGCACAAGTTAGCCAAAAGTGGTGATACGATGAGACTAGCTCTCGTAACAGAGATAGCCGCAATGCGGTCGGAACCGATTTCAGCGGCACACATTGGTTATTCAGATCAAGCCACTTCCCTCCCCTTTTGGGGCTACCCAAAAACTATCAGGCCAAGGAAGTTTCATCGTATATTCCAATAACTTCATTATTATTATTTTTATTATTTTTATTGTCTGCTTAAAATTTTGTTGGAGAACTTATATAGCAGTTTTAAATATATTGAAATGGCAATATACTCAATAAACAAGACTAACTAACGATGCAATAAGAACAAACAAGGAAACCTAAGAATGCAACCAAACCATAGATGTATTATACAATATAGATAAAAATTTGTTGTTCTTTAACCACAAATATACTTTCACTAAACTACGTACACACACTTGCAAGATCGCGGGCAACACTAGGAAAATTATAGGGATGGGACCACAATGACCTGCAGGTCGGACTAATAAATCCTCCGGCCTGGTCGGAAAGTAAATCATATCACACCAAAAATTTGCAAAAAACCAGTGTAGGAACTTCTTGGCCTTGCTGAGCGCGGCGAAGAGACAGTACACCACACCCTAGAACTCATGCCGATACAAGTGTAAAGCTTCATGTGCTCTTCAATTTACTCACGTAAAATTCTTATTACATTCCCATGTCCCACATCACTGCCCTCAGCACAAATTCAGCTGGGGGCACCTTGGACCTTACTCTTTAGTAGTAAGCATAAGAAGGGCGTGTGTTTATATCCGTTGTATGAGAAGGTAAAAGTCGCATCATAGACGAAGCTAAAGAGAGGAGAAGAGTTTTTTGAAAATATCGTGTAATTCAACCACTCGTCGCAGCAAATGTGCTATAAAATATATTGTAAATCTATTATTGTAGGTCGCTAGGTTGAAGTGATAAATACGCGAACAAACCAACGCTTCTCAATGTAGGTGAAGGAACGTTTCCCCTTGCAGCCTCCTTGAGATGGCAAGGCCAATCACCAATACTCGCAAGACTCGTTTTTTTCATCTGAATCAAATCATTTTTATTTACGTATCGCTTGGCCAGTCCACTTGGTGTCTGGTCATCAGCAAGGACAAATGATACATGCTACACATACTTACCTTACATATGATGGCCACGGTCAACACACATGCTTATAATGAAGAATTTATTCACACAGATGCAGCGTATGCCTGGCACAACCGGGGAAGTATACCTCGCTCACACAATACCGATGCTAAGTTATAGCCTGCTATATATATAACAATAGTGTCGCCGCATGGCTTTGTACAATGAGACGGTCCTACAAGGAACACTTGGCGCCACACCATTGACTAGGAGATGTTGGTACATGGTACATGGTCAGCATCGTGGTTCGTCACCAATTAAAGAGATTAGTCGTGCTAGTAACCCAACACTGTATGTGAAAAGAAACTTTGAGTTTAACTCGAATAGAATGTTTCAAAATTTTAAAGGATTTTATTTAGTATTGAGATCACAAACAAGAGGCATACTTAAGTAGACATATTCCTTACCGGAGGAAGTGATCTTGTTTAGCCATAATACATGGAATTAAATGTTCCATATTCTATATTTAGTGTATCGGAGATACATAAGTTCTAACGCAAGCTGCTAATGTTCTTGACGCCTATAAACATCTATACAACCAGAGCTCATACAAGTATTGATGGCCGAATGAAATGCAGCAATGCAAAAACCTACTCAGTACCAGTTCGCAAAAGCAAGTAGACTAGGGCAGCGTAGTCACAGTGACTAGTTCACTAGATCAAAAAGTGAAACTGGCGATAGACCTTAACAACAACAGGATTTGAAGTGAACACTTCAATAGAAATGCAGGTCGATGACCCGTTGCATAACGATACCTTAAAGGGGGCATCAAGCAGGTAGTCTATTCAATACCAAATCGGCATAACGGTGCAAATTTCAAGATTAAGTTTTACCTCCTTTCCGTACCTGGTGCAGGTAGTTTCGGTATCATACTCGAAATCTCATTGATAAACCTTTCGAGCACGTGCCACGTAATTGTATAGAGGTCTACCTGGGCTCCTGTCCAGGTGTGGTCATTGCGTAATTTGTCGAAATACCCTTTTACAATATGTTGATGATGATACTCCTTCAATAATGTTCTAATTCCTGAACCCACCACGCCGGTGTTGTTTATGCCCATCCGTGAGAAAATAATTACACCGAGTTAATTTTGATAAGAGGGGGTGTTGGGGATCTACTTCAGATTCTATACTATAAAATACGTGCAATTGATTCACCTTATTGAAAGACACCCAAAGGTAGCTGCAATACCAGAGGTTTCACAGAAGGCTATGAGATACGAGATTAGTAAGTTCCTGGTGGAGGTGAGAAGTGAAGGAAGGCGTATAAACAAACAGGTATGAATTAACATGAACTATGTGAATGTGACATCGGGTAGGTAACAAAACTCCGGCGGCTAGTTTATCATATCCGAAGTACCAGGGCAGCAGGTTACACAGCTAGTGCGTGGAACCGATTGTCGTGGGCAGGTCGTAGTAGTTTTATGCGTGAAAGAGAAACAAATGTTAATATATTCGCAAACTTTCACACAATATGAATATACTTGTGTCCCGCCCCGGATTCTCCCGTCAATAATAGGGGCCGGAACAACCTTAGCTATGCACTGATACTGGTGACAACCGCATACCCTTTCATTAGATTTTGAGAAACTTATCTTGATGCAAACTTTTTTGTCATATTTCATGGAGACCAACGAACAGTCGCCACCGATTGCCTACGGATCGGATTACCAATGCACATATACATCCGTACAATGATTGCGTTACCACCCCTTCCGTCTCCCCTCCAATAAGAAAACGCGCAGAACGCGAAAGCAACACGGCCAATATACGACGGTATTATGTTAGCAAGAGGTAGGTGACACTATCTCTTGTAAAAACTTGAGTACGATTGCGCCAAAAAACTCCGGCATCGAATCCTTATCACTCAATTCGTTCACGTGAATGTTGTGTTAAATGTAACACGGATGCAGCTGGCGCACGTCATATTCCTCCTACACCTAGTCCGATCTGGTGTGAAGGGTACATAGAGTGGGGCAACCAGCGCTGATGAAAGTTCAAATATATTTTGCGTCGCTGTTATGATTCTAACATCATCCCGACGGATATTTCTAATGAAATTGGTGTTATTATACCTAAAGGGGGCAAGGTGTTGTTATTTCTTTCATTTCTTAAATAAATAAATAATTGTTATATAGAATGCCCTAGAACATCATGGGGTATATCTTCTCCAAACTACAGGAGCCGCATAGAAATCGTTGCATACACCATTCAACGAATGGCCTTCCCCGGGGTGTGAAGAGAATATTTGCATGCACCAAGTGGTTGAAGGACAGTCGGTGAATCTGTACATCGTAGGACCTGAGCTGCCTGTATTTCTGTCGTTTCTATTGTTGCATGTATGCCTGTCGTTTTCCAGAAAAATATTCACCTTAGGATCCGAGGCACCAGTAAGTGGGATATCTACCGGTTTCCAGTGAGTAAGTAAAATATGTGACAAGTGCGCACAAAGGCACGCTTATTGCTTAAATGCTCTCTCTACCAGGCGACCTTTGGTCATAGGATATAACTAGAACGCTAACTCTTAAGGACGAGAGAAACTCCGACCAGTCGTCTAGCTGCGCTCCGAACTGTCGTCTAGCTGCGCTCCAAACAGTCGTCGAGCTTCGAACTGTCGTCAAGCTTCGCGCTCCGAACAGTCGTATTGCATCGCGCTCCGAACAGTCGTCGAGCTTCGCGCTCCGACAGCACACCACACAGCCCATAAGCCATGATGGTAAACCCGCAAATTATTGCGGCCCCGTTACCGAGAGGATAGTTGCCCGCTCGCGACCCTACCCGGGTTATGAGGTCCGCCTCGATGCCCGTAACCCTCACAGATTACTGTGAAGATGGCCAGGAGTGGAACCCTTAAAATGTGAGACTAGTGGCATCATTCTTGGAAGGTAAGACCTTCCGGGTAGCGGTGGAGCGGAGGCACTCCTCGATGACGGCCATGCGTGCCGGAGTGTCACAGGGCAGTTGCTATCCCCTTGCCTGTACGCGGCCTACACCAACGACATCCCCACACTCAATGATCCTTTTCGGTAGAAGGTGGCGACGACAGCGCATACGTTACCTCGTCCCGAAAACCAGAGCTCGCAACTGGGCGAATGCAGCGCAAGCTGGACCAGTAGCCGGAGTGCCTTGACAGGTGGCGCATGTCCTTCAACGTGGATAATACGACGGCGCTATATGTAAGCAAGAGGCGATTCATGGCGGGGCGGTTAAAGTTCAGAGGCCAGGATGTGTCTTGGGAATCCCCAGTCGTGTATCTCGGATGCAGTAAAGACCGCGCGCTGCGGATGGGCTTGCAGGTGGACCGAGCGGTCAACCAGGCGAGAACAGCCCACGCTTTGCTGTGGCCGGTACTAGCGTCCGGACTCCCTACACGGACGAAACTGGGGATTTACAAGACATATATCCGGTCACGCCTCACTTACGCCGCCTCCCAGGTCCATCGGAAACGCCTGCAAGCCCAGCAAAATATATCCCTACGGGTCATCACGGGTGCCGGTCGCTACGTCCGCAATGATGTGATCGCGCGTGACTTGCGGATAGAGTCGCTGGATGAGTTTGCGGTTCGATTGCCGAGCGCTATGTTCAATAGGGCAGATAATGGACCGCATGCTCATCTACGCGACCTGGCCCCGCTGCACGCGGGACCACCTGACGGGAGACCGTATCCGCGTGAACAAATAATACAAAACTAACATACATACAAACATGTAAACATACGTATATTGAAGCATTTCTTTAAAAGTGACAGATTTTTGCTTGTTTAATATTTATTTTTATAGTAGGCAATTAGATATTATTAATTGTTATCTGGGCCGCAATGCGGTGTGGGGAGCATAGAATGGGATGTCTCTCGGCATACGACGGAGAGCTTAGATTCACCGCTACAGATTTTCAGTGACCTTCCAGGGTAAGACGGAAGATAAAAACAACTGACACGTTCAAATATTTCGTCGCAATTGTTACCAAATATATATCATATATAAACACACACACGCATATACATATACACAAACATCTACATACACACACATACGCATATAGTACTTTATATAGGATCATACAGCATTATGTTTTTACATTGTATTTGTTACGTGCGGCTGCGGATTTCTCTTTGGTCCGTTAATCCGCGCAGAACTACACAGATTCCTCTATTGCTTTTCTCCGTATGGACCGCCAGGGCAGTTGCAAATTGCATGTGGCTAGGTAGTCCGTAGGTAGAACATGAACGGCGGTGGCCCTAGCAAGTTGTACAGTGTAATGGCGTCAGCGGCAGTGACCTCTGCGCCTCAAGTGCGCGGGGTCGTTACCTCTGCAGCGTGCGTAAACTAGATTGAGTGAGGATGAGGGGGAGGGAAGTTTCCAATGCAACGACCAGATTGTTTTATATCATCATCGTTCTTATTCTGTAAGTAGGGCTGTGTAAACTGTGGCAGATAGCTATATGACATCTTGTGGGTCTACTACTAGTACTAGTTGGTACCGACTAATGATTCTAAGTACCACTCCGAGACAGAAACACCATGCATGCATGGTGCATGATACTACATCCGCCTATACAAGGGCGTTGGGCCGGCATGACCGGGGAGTCACCTCTCGCTCACTTGATGCCGCCGTAAAGTGACACCTACGGTTCGCACTTC
>JAFELO010000577.1:169612-184988 GCA_017140195.1 Eumaeus atala | reverse complement strand
TTTAGTTTCAATTTTGTACCTCATCTATACAGTTAGCAACATTAATGTCTAGTGTGTGCTGGGAGGTCCCGGGTTGGCGCCCCGAGTCTGATCCAAAAGTGTTTCAATTCCAAGCGGACTGTTTTGGGGAAGTTGGAAAGTCCACGGTGTCTCTCCGTACCTGCGAAAGCGTCTCCGACCGACTTCTCTCTACACAAGTAGAGGGGGATGACAGAGTAGACATCGCACTCGCCTGGCCGCCCCGCCATGTTGTCTAGTTTACTTCTAGTCTAGCATAAATTGCCCACGTCGACTGAACCTTCGACCAGCAATATTACTAACTACTAAGTACCTACAACATATATTTTGGACACCATGTACTTCCATTCGATAAATAAAGCAATTAAGTGGATAATTACGATATTACATTAAATATAAGGAAAACACATCGTGTATATTCTGTATGTGATGACCCGCCAAATCCGAATCACCTTGGACAAATACCAACGACCTGGTCGCGAGGTCGCGTGTCCCACAGATCACGAGTGTTGCTTTACTCATGAAATATCATAACAAGCAGAACTATGGGAGGTAACATTGACTGTGTACCTCGACACCTCCACTCCCTGCCGCCGCTGCACACCCTACGCCCACCCGCTGCCTTTGTTAACAACGAACACACGAAACCAGGTGCGTCAGCTCCGACACGCGACTGGAGTTTATTCGAAGAACACGATTCTCTTGTGAAAGGTGCAACAAAGAGAGAAATAAGCGACTAAAGCGTTACGCTGATGTTCCACTCCATTTCAATTTGTATTAATAAATTAGCTTAAATTGTTCCCTTCCCTACCCCGTGGAACAATTATGAACATTTCGATTGTTTAACTTTTGCATGGGCGGTAGAGAAGAAATCGAGTAAGGAGAAAACTCTAAAAGATCTTAAAATCAGGCGACTAAATGTCTCATGATATGCTAATGCCCAATGATACTAGATCTTCACTCGTCTTACATACTGTTGCTGTGGTCAGTATGCTGATGGAAGATTGTTTGAGCTAATTTCTCTTACCGCAGACCAAGTTGTATACTAAGATATACACTTAAAAATTTGAAAACTACTTCCAGATGTGCACGTTATCGCAACCGAAATTGTTAATATCTATGTGGATACATCTTGAAAACTGCGCTTTATTTGAATCATCAGTCTTGAATGTGGTTTGGTTTTACTGATAACGAATAGATACATTTTCCTGTTCCTTGAAATAACAACACGCGCAACGATTACCACTTCGCGGCCGAACCAACCTGGCACTGTGGTGGCATTCCCCTCTTCTAAGATCTGCTGTAAGAAAGTCGAGATGAGGCTATAGCTTGTTGTACAACCTGCACTCGCTCAACGAAGCACGTACAACACACTATAGTCTAGTATAATTTAAAACAATCCTATTTTAAACAGAAGTATTTTTAATTATTGCATTTCAATAATATTAATCATCATCGATCAGCTATTCCGATAAGTCTCATATAAAACATAACATTGAATATGAAACGCTTATAATTTAACCAAAACTTAACACAATCTACATCAGTTCGTAGAAAGCGGTATGTATCAAAATCCTACGCATTTTAAGTTATGTTATTACGAGGAACGTGTGACCGGAAGTCAATTAAATGCCAATTAAATTACCAATGGTATAGTTTATGTTGATCCACTATTTAGATAAGAGTGGTGCTTGCTATACTGTCGCGATGTGTCCGGTTCGCACAGCGCGAGGCGCGCAGATAATGAAAGAGGGAGATCAGTCGAAGGAAAAAAAGTTAAAAAATAAATGAATGCAATGTTTAAAATTTTGAAAATGAATTGGACGATAAGGAAGCTGTGTGTTGGAGCCGCGGACATACACTCTTAGCAGCTGAACCGAGCTAACACGAGCGGGGAAGGCTAGTACGCTCTCATAGAGTCATAACGGTGCGTGTTAATGAATGTCTGTTGTCTTTTGATTTCTAAGAACCTGGATGGCCCATCGAGGAGCGGGTGAAAGAGCGAGTGACGTTAGCCCGACGTTCCACATTTCAAAATTTTGGGTTTGGGTTTGATTGCGATTACATGCACTTCTGAAAGTAGTTTTGCAATTTTCAAACTTATTTTTTTAAATTAAAAACTTTGTCAACAACTTGGTCTGCGGTAAACTTAAAAAATGGAAAAAGTTACGTAGTTAAAACTCTAACAGCGCAGCAAGCAAGTAATAAGCTTCTAGTGTTTACCATCTAGTCATACTAAACACTAGTATCTATTTTCATTCGGTGCGTAGTTTCCATGTCCTAACCTAAACGCAACTGAAATTGCGAAGAGTATAATACTCGTATCAGAAGATGGTCAATTTTTGTTTTTGGTTTTCGTTGTACACATAAATTCATTAACAAATTTTCCTCAAAACAATAATATCACACTAAACCGGCGTTACACGTTTGTGATTCATTTGTTGTTTCAATGCAGACGTGACAATTATGAGCAACACTAGTCACCACAACACTGTACCAAAGGGCGCACCTGCACCCACCACCACACCAGCAGCAGGTTGTAACCTCCGGGTCACAATCCGTACTAAACGCACTGTGCGTTGGCCTTTAAGACGGTTTCATGTGATATAGAAGCCTTCCCATAAGCTATTGACGACAATGCTTTGTATACGTACCATGGCAGCTTGACACGCTGGCAGATAGACAGATATAAAGTGATGAGTGTAGGTATTTTTGAGGCAAGGAACAACAACGCCTAGCAGTAGTGAGCGATAGCGCTTGTACGATTGTCAAAAAGGTGTGCTTGTGTGACGGCGAGTTTGTGATGTTGTCATGTAAAGTTCAAGCTAGGACAGACTCGGAGAAACACTGCGCGTCACCAGTACTGGTTAAGCGAGGAGTCAGTGACCCGGCGAGGTGTAATACCGACAAAATACATCGTCACACAAATATCCTACAGCGCAATTATTATTTCTTTTATTGTGCTTGCCGAATTTTGGCTACGGCGGTCATCTCTATAGAGACTTGTCACCAGCACAGGATATATGAAAACAGTTTACACATAATATTGATTGTCAATTCCTTTATTCGGATCTGATATAGCTCAAAGTCAGTAAGCTGAAGTGGGCAGGTCACATTGCTCGCATTATCGACAACCGCTGATAGAGAAGTATTCCCAAGGCGACCCCGCGAATACAAGAGGCCTAGAAATATTCTACACTGAGTCATAGGGACATGATGAAAGACACACAATGGTGAAGGCTGAACCGATAGCTATTTTTCTATTTAAGGGATTACCCCCCCCCCCCCGTAAATAGAATTAAACTACTTTAAAAAAATTCAAAATTGTTTTTGTATTACTTCTTCTATAATTATATTGTATTTTAATTAAATAAATAATCTATTTGTTATTTTGTTTGAAGAATAGGTTTGTGGAACCCTGGCGTAGCGCATCAGTAGTCACTCCTCGAGCCCAACATATCGCTGTAATGAGCTGCGCCCGGCGGAGGTGTGTTCATGAGCGAGCCGACAATGACCTTCCGTCGAAATGGAAACCTGTGTGGGTCAGGAGGCTCCCGCACGCTCCGCGGCCTAGACTCGGCAGCTCGCTGCGCACACACATACACACACACACTCATACACACACACACACACACACACACACACACACACACACACACACGCACACACTTGCTCCCGGCCGACAAGTGCACACACATTTTATTGTATTATTTACACACACATATTACAAACAGCGTATTATTAAAATAAGAAAAATGAAGTGCCTGCTGTGCGTTTTTTGTTGTGCAATTGTTTGAGAGATGTGTGTGCCCTTCAATCCTAAGGGGAATATTTGTTTATCTTAGGAGAGAAAACATGGAAAATATGAAATTAATAGAATTTCATGAATGCTTCAAACAAATTTGTTCTGAACAAAATCGATGTCGTGGTTTAAGAGATACCTAAAAGATGGTTCGGTATATAGATAATTTCGGTGAAAATGTTTCGAATGAGAGGGGAGGGGGTTGGGCGTAGCGCACAATATCATGCAGCACAATGATATTATTCCTGTTGTTGGTAGTATGACGGGTGTGGACTGGAACTCGACAGATTCATTCAATTCTAAAGATCAAATCTACTCACATGATTTAGTTCAGTCCGACTAGTTAAGTGTGAGACGTTCGAAACGTGTGCGATAATTAGTCGTGATTTTATAATTTTTGTACCAAACAATCGGACATAGTTTCTGCAAATCGAGCAGCCGTCATTAACCACCTCCATGAGAAGGGGCTGCATATACCGAATATACACCGAAAGCTATCCATGATGAAATGATCGGCACTTTAGGAGATTCTGTTCAGTCTTACTCGTCCGTCAAAAAATGGATAGCAAATTCAAGCGTAGTAGAGAGAGTGTGAAGGATGAACCCCGCTCTGGATGTTTTCGACGTCCACTAATGACGAAAATGTTAAAGAGGTACGTTAATTATGGTAATTTAATTATGGGACATCGCAGATTAAAAAATTAGAGAGGTAGCCGAGTTTATAGTCATCTCTTGCGAACGAACTCAAAACATCATAGTTAACGAATTGGGTACCATAAATTGTCTGTGAGGTGGGTTCCGCGACTGCTTTTAGTCGAACAAAAAAGGACGCGATTGACTATTTCACGTGACTGTTCGGAGTTATTGAAGCCGCTGCGGATGATTTCTGAATCGGTTTGTGACAATCCGCGACACAGCCGGGGACAATCAACACATTGTGTTCGTAAGGCGCAGCTCGATCCCGTTGATGTCTTTCACACGCACACATACCCGGCGATATTGTCTGCACGTGGTGTCATTGTAACGTTGTGATCTGTTAGGGCGGGCGCGATTGGAATATTACGCACATAACAATTTCATTTTAATCTGTAATAGTAAGCTGCTGCTCCTGTTTAGTTGTAGGGCGTCTCCTACTGAAGTTGTTTTTCCGTTGTAACACGAGATCATGTCCAAGACCTTCACCTTGCCATTACAGCTTTAGTCGGCTAACAGCTGGAGACGGAGCCTGTGCGATGTACTGCAGAGCGACTGGTCATGTACTCGCAGCGTTCTTTTGCTTTCAGACTCATAACATTGTTAAAACAGCTATTCTTTATCATTATTATGTGTCAACCAACGTAAAAAGAAGAGTTGGGCGTACAGTAGTGTGTTGTTGTGGTACCGACTGCACGGAGATGTGGTGTGTCGTGTGAGGTGTGTTCAGTACGAGGATGTTTAAGGTTAAACGTATTTAAGGTTCATCTCGCTCACACATAGTACACGTACATCCGCACATACGAGTGTTAATGTTAATACAAGGCAAAGCTAACATATTGCAAGACGCACAGCCCGAACATGCTGTACCTACAAACTTGAAATTTTGGTTGGTTGGTGCCTTCCATGAGGTGAGTCAGCACTAAGATTTCCGAAAACTAAATATAAAGAAGTCGAGAGGGTGAAATTGATATGAAATATAAGCAATGTACACGGGTGATGGGCGCGGCGCGGGGCGCTGCTAGTTGCGCATAAGTAGGCAAACTATGTTTAAATGTTCGTATTATTTCAGAGATTGAGGGACCGTGCAAGTGGGTTCACGACACCAGGCGAGCTGAGCGCGGTGGTGGTGGTGGCAAAAGGAGCGAGAGAATGTGTATTTGTGTAAACTCAATGCCAACTATAAAACTGCTAGTTAATAATAAATAATAGAGACAACGCTCGCGTCAAAACGACACGTAACAAGTCGACAGGCGTCGTGAGGAGGCCGCTCTTCTAGACACGAATTAACTTAACTTAAATACTACTGGCATGCATGCACCGACTCAGATTAGATCGATGTGAAGTGATGCCTGGACTCGTGTGTAATCAAATTAGATGTAAGTGCAGAGAACTCAATAGCGAATGTAAAGTTGTTTCGCTATAGACCCAGACTCGTCGTTACAAAAAGCTCATGTAAACAAACCTGCTGATATGATAACAATACTAGCACCTGGCCTCGATGCCGTCACATTGGAGCTCTGCTGTAGTGGGCACCGCGCACTCTGCTAGCCGTAGCGAGATGGTGGAGGGATGGTGGAGGGGCAGCAAGGAGTATCACATTCCCCGCAGACGTGGTGGCGGAGATGCTGCAAGAGCTATTGTAAAGCACCTGGAGCCTGCCCAATTATCTGCATCCTACTTGCACACAACATTATGCCTCATCACCTTAAGATATTAAGTATTTTCGTTAGAAATTTAATTGAAATAGCGGGTTCAGGGGTGCCGCATCTTCATGACAACAATAATGCGGATGTTCATGGACGTTGGTAGTCGTCAAAAGGTTTCCTTGGCTCGTTTGTCCATGCTAAAATAAAACTAATCATGTTTAACTATGATAACATAACGGATCGTATTTCGTATTCGTAATATAAGACCTGACTCAGTCGGTAACGTGGCGGTTAAGTCCGCGTTTCGCCAGAGGTCGCGGGTATGAATCCCGCCTAGATCATGGCTGTTTATATATGTATTCTATGTATTTCCGTAATAAAATTTTTAAAAGTATTAGGGTCAATTCATACTAGCGTAGAGTCGAAGCGCACCGAAGCGTCAAATTCCTCACAATCAGAGCGAAGTCGCACGAATGCGCGCGTATTCGCGTGAATTAGCGCAAGAATGCGCGCTTTTTCGTGGCATTAGTGATGGACACCAGTTGCCAGTTGAATCTCGTTGTTGAAACTCATATAAAATGGTTGACATTGATCTTGCTATGATGTTGCTTATATCAGAAGTTGAAGAAAAAGAAAACGCAGAAAAAAGAAAAAGAAAATTGCGAAATTTTGGAGTTAACGACTTGTGGAAGAAAAGACGTATATCTGGTGAATAGTTCGCCTAATAGCCGCTTGGCTTCGCGCGAATGCGCGCGCACCAATTAGAGTCGCTCGCGCGTCTTTTTTTTTCCTTGGAAGAAATATGTGCATTACATTGTGGAAATAAGGGTTAATTTGCTATATTAAGTTTCGGATTGACGCTTCGATGCGCTTCGACTCTGCGCTAGTATGAATTGACCCTTAAATTGCTTAAATTTATTTAAGAAATCTAAAATATATTTCGATTGTCTAGTACCTGTGACACAAGTACTTACGGTACTTAGCACAGTGCTGGGCTGACGAGGTGTGATAATTCCACAGACATTATTATTATTATATACATGCGAATATTAGTCAAACTTAATGGTTTTTACCCTACATCTTTCGTGTATGCACATAGTGAATGTTCAGATATACTTCTGTCTCGCTGGCTGTCCAGATACCTTGAAGCTCGACGCGTCCACGTCCCCTTGTAAGTTTTATAAAAACTGTAAAGCTTAACTTTAAGTGCTCGACAGTAATTTCGTTCCAGCATGTGTTCATGTGTGCTATCGGGCACTAAAGCTTAGGAAACCTGTGTACTATCGGGCAGTTGAGCTTAAGAAACGTGCGTACTTTTGAGCACGAAATATCAAGAAACATGTGTACTGTCGGGCACTGAAGCCTAAGAAACGTGTGTACTGTTGAGCACTAAATATTAGGGAACGTGTGTACTGTCGGGCACTTATGCTTGAGAAGCGTGTGTACTGTTGAGCACTAAATATCAGGGAACGTGTGTACTGTCGGGCACTTATGCTTGAGAAGCGTGTGTACTGTTGAGCACTAAATATCAGGGAACGTGTGTACTGTCGGGCACTGAAGCCTAAGAAACGTGTGTACAGTTGAGCACTTATTATCAATAAACGTGTGTATTGTCAGACACCTAAGCTTAAGAAATGTATGTACTGTTGAGCATTTAATATCAAGAAAAGTGTGTACTGTTGAGCACTAAATATTAGGGAACGTGTGTACTGTCGGGCACTTATGCTTGAGAAGCGTGTGTACTGTTGAGCACTAAATATCAGGGAACGTGTGTACTGTCGGGCACTAAAGCCTAAGAAACGTGTGTACAGTTGAGCACTTATTATCAATAAACGTGTGTATTGTCAGACACCTAAGGTTAAGATATGTATGTACTGTTGAGCATTTAATATCAAGAAAAGTGTGTACTGTTGAGCATGAAATATCAAGAAACGTGTGTACTGTTGGACACTTAAACTTGAGAAACTAAGTGTACTGTTGAGCACTAAATATCAATAAAAGTGCGTACTGTTGAGCACTAAATATCAATAAACGTGCGTATTGTCGGGCCCTTAGGCTTAAGAAACGTGTGTACATACTGTTGAGCTCTAAAGACCGAGTCGTTTCAGGAGCGGACAGGTCTCGAAGTCGGCTGGTTGGCACGTGTGACACATCTTTGTGATGTCAACTCGCCTGAATGTCCAATAGTTTCGAGTACCATTCAGGTTTACTACAAATATTTTGCCAGTCCCAGAAAAGTGGTGTAGTTTTATGTAATCACGTTGTTGGTGAAACTTTATTAGTTTATATCACATATATAACATGTGTTACATATGTGGACTCAAGGGCCAGCTAAGGCAAGGGATGCAGTCCTTGTCGCCTTGTGCCCTCGGTCGTCTGAAGCAGACTTTTCCGGTTCGGACGATGGACCGTGTTCGGTCAGATAAACCAAACATTTAGATATCGATATAATGTTTAAATTAGATAAGTTTAAGATTAAAGTGAGATATAAATATAAAATTCTCAAAAAATATAAATGATTATATTTTAATGTCTTAAGTTTACGCGAATGTTACTCATTACAATAAAATTACTTTTACACGGGTGGAACCGTGAGTGTCCACCCGTGACCATGGTTGCTGTAAAGCTTTTGAAACGTCGGGCTCGTTAAATAAACCAAGATAGAATTCGTAAAAAGAGCTTTATTGTAATGATTATTTTTTCTTTCAAACATAAATTGAAAATGAAATAGAGTATTCTTTAAGTTGTTATAATTGCAGTATGTTGAAAATAATGTGAACAAATTAACATAGGCACAGCGCAGTTCGCAAGCACAGACAGGAAATAAAACAACAATGTTAGACATTAACATTAATTTTATTATGTACTGACAGATCTGCAAGGAGCGAGCTATACCGTAATGGTTACACATAAAATTACGTTAGTGGTTTCAAATTCAAAATTGTAGTCCAAAAAATGTGTAGCGCACAGCTGAAATTCGCATTGGGCCGAATGTTTGTATACTTATTATGTTGAACCGCGAGTTCTCCAGGCCGCCCGTTTCTGTCGACGCTGCCGAAACAGTAACGAGTCTCTAAAAAGTAACATAAGTGTACAAACATAGCGCAGAGCAGTTATCGCGACGGCAACACAGATCTGTCCACTAAAACTAATTCTAACTAATCAAATCTTATCTAAACATGATTCTGACCTTTTCCAAGCGATATGTGAATAGACTTTTAATACTATGAAGTAATCGCTTGGAGTCGGCCACCAACAAATTTCGCTTAACGCTAAATTAATATTAAAATAAGAGCCGTTGGATGTTCTGGGTATAGAGTAAAAGAAACAAAGTATTCTCATCGTTATCGTGTCCGATTTTACTTGAACTGAATGTAACAGGTGACTATTATTAAATGCGTACATAACACTAGACAGTGTTGCTCTTATTGTTAAACCCTACATTATTTCTACTTGACAAAAATTATAACTTCATTATATACATTACAGATAAACTGTTACAAATATGAAGACAAAATATTTTATTACATTCGCGGAGGGTAGGGCCGTGGGTTAGATGCCCGAGTCTGTTGTAAATATTACTATTAAGAAAAGGCAAGATGAGGTATTCCGTTGTCGACGTGGGCTCTCGACGCGTGCCTCACCCTCCGCAGACACTACGAGTATGAGGTAGATCATTACAATTCCCGCAGTCCACATTATTGCTATAGTATTTATGATATAACAAATTTATTTATATGTAAATATAATGTACGTCATACAAACTGAGCCTGTGCTCGTTAGCTTTTCACTATCTATGTGTGCCATCGCGCCGACAAGCAGACACACACACACACACACACGTCACTCCTCCCTGCGACACATGTTCAGTCATCGCTTCTGTTGCAGTACATATTTACCACTTGGCATTTATAGTACCGAAGAAGTAGATATGCATCATGTTCAGACACCAGTTTCCTTACAATGCTGCTACGTATAGAACACACATGCGATCTGTATCTATTTCGATCGATCTCTGTCTATTTCAGTAGCTAAGTCAAATTCAGTGTTGTTATTGATTGTTAACGTAGATTTTAACATACAATCGGAACCTCTACAAGTGGTAACTTCATGGTAACAAATATAACTTGCACAGAAATTAGTATATTTCTTTAAAATATTTTATAAATCTGCCATTACACTTAATTACAATGAATTAATCTGTGTATATTTAATTATTTAATTATTATAAAAGTGATAACAAAGATATTTTATATGATATGAAAATTTTATAATAATATTCACTGAGGTAGATAGTGTTATTATAATTTGTATAAAAATATTGCAATATAATCAACTTCCAACTGTGAACAACATATTGCACTGATATATAAATGCACGTGGAATATCGTGGATTGGCACATAAAATAAAGAGAAGAAACAATATTGGGTATTTCATTGTTTGCGTTGATGATACATGTATTATATAATGAAAAAGGATAAATTCGACCCACATATAAATGAAGTCTTAAAAACGTTGATGGAAATGAATCGAAATCGGATCACAACCAATCACTATATGAATAAAAAACAAACAACAATAAACATACTACATATTAAACTGACAATTTTCCGGTCGATATATTTACAATCTACTATTAATTAATTAAAACTGATATCTAACTTTTACTATACAGAAACATTTACATTTGTTAATATTAAATTATTGCTAAAGAATTTTATTAAACTACTGGGAAAAACGTACACATTCATTTTATTGCGCTTCGCGTCTTTATTTGGCATTGTTTCGGAAGACAGCTTTGCTACCACTAACGAAACAGGATTGATAGCTAAATTCGTTCAAATAACATAATGGTAACTAAGATTCGCCTTGAACAGCTTAAAAAAACTTCAACAGAAAAAGGAAGCTCATTGATTGTCATTTAAGAAGTTTATCCGATAACATGACGCATTAACGGGAACGCGAATGGAACATTAACAGAACTCTACAACATAATGCATCACAGTAAAGTATTACAATAACCTCCGGTGATATGGTTCACTTCTACACGCCCCGCTACTCGCTTGTGTAGGTAACACGGCTGTGATATGGTAATCATACTCCAAACTGCAATACCTGGCATGTGTCCCATGAGAAAACATACTTACAAAAATTATCCTAAGTAAGTTTGGAAATACACACATACTTCAACATCAACAATAGGCAAACATTTAACTAAAACGTTCCTAGTTCACAATTATACCTATTTGTAAATGGAATATTGTAAATGATTTACCTAAGTCTACCAAACTGAATAGTATTAATATGTAGGAATGATATGGATCGTCTCGAATCATATGCTAGCACTTCGCATCATATAATTGCATGTTCAACGCCCAGACACCAGACATGTAAAGTCACCTTGCTCGAATGCAAGGTTAGATTCAATGAACAAAAAAACAGGCAGACTGAACGCATTTTTCGACAAGGAAATAATATATATATAACAGTATGCTTAGGAACAGCACAAATAACATGACTAAGAACCACCACTTTATTATTGCAAAGGATTGCATGATGATATGTTAAACGTCCGCATAAATAAAAACAAGGAACGATCGTTTTACGTCAATGACGAAGACATGGTCGAGCGCATTTTTTTCTTGTGCGTCTCGAAATGTTTCATCATGTGATCTTGTCGTATAAAGCCTTTGCCGCAGTGTTCGCAAGTGAACGGCTTGGTGCCCGAGTGCAGGCACATGTGCCGGCGCAAGTCGGTCTTGTGATTGAATGACTTCGGACATTCAGTGCATTTGAACGGTTTGTTGTGGGCGTGCTTTAGATAGTGGCTTTCGAATGTGATATCATCCGGGAATCGCTTCCCACAACGATCGCATTTAAACGGCTTCGCGCCCGAGTGGAAAGTCTTGTTGTGTTGTGTCAGATAACAAGCTTTGTTGAAGAATTTACCGCAATCGACACATTTGTGGACGACGTCGGTCTGTGGATTTTTGAGATTTCTCTCGGCGAGCGGCGCAGGCGCAGGGGCAGGGGCAGGCGCAGGCGCTGCCACCACGTTACTGGCCTTGTTGTTGATCTTTTCCGTGCCGGCACTCTCCGGTCTACTCGGAGACGTCATCAGTTCGCCGTAGTTCTCTTTATTCGCATTGTTCATTATGCTATCGATTTTCTCTACTTTTATAATTTGAATTACATTATTTTTGGTATTGAGAATGTTGTCATTACTTTTTAAGGGCATACCATCCATCGCGTAAACGATACTATATAGATTATTATCCTTTACGTTATCTAAATAGTTTGAATATACATTATCCTTAATAGATTTCGAGAAAATATTCAAATCATAGCCAATGTTCTGCGTTCCTATGTCGATGCCGTGCAAAGTGTTCACGTTACTGCTATATGTAAAGCTGCCGATGGAATTGTTGGCGATGTATTGACCCCCCACGTTAGGCTTTGCCTTTACGTCGTCGTTTAATCTCTGCATATGAAACTGGGAGAAACTTGGCAACCTACCACCACCAGGTTGAGGCAATGTTTCTTGTTTCACAAATTTCACCACTTCAGGCAATGATTCACCAGAAGTAGCCGGATTGGCTATAAGCTGGTTGTTGATAACCGTATCCGTAACGTGGGGGGCAATCGCGTTTGGGTAGCTCGGGGCTATACTCTGCTGAAAATTCTGATTTATAAATAACTGGGGCGTGGGATTCGACACCGTAGGACCCAAATCCGTAGACCTCGGACTGTAGGGGTTGACACCCAAATGACTGAACGGGGGCAACGGGTGCGCCGTAAGCGTTGGCGTATTCTGCGTTAGAACCGGGGCTATAATATTGCTGGTTGACACCGAAAGCAGGTCCCTCATATGGTGGTTTGGAGTAACAGAGGGACCTGCTTCCCCGTTTGGGGGATTTGAAGTAATTGTGACACCCTTCGACCCCTGATGTATACTATCGGCCGTAAGTAAACCCGGCGGCTGGCTGCCTATATTAATCGGATGCGAACCTACTTGATGCTGCAAAGTATGATTAGCTAGGGGATTATTGGAGAAATTATTTTCTATATTACCCTGTGATAGATGAGTGTACTGCGACTTTGTCTGGTGGTTTCCAACTCGATGCGTGCGCTCGAAGGTCTGCGATGAATATGGCGTTTGAAGCGAGCCGTCGTCCACGCCTCTACTGTCCTCTCCTGGAGCCGGACTTTGAGTACTTGAGTCGTTATTCTGCTGCTGGGAGCGCTGAATAGCGTCGCGGCTCGGGTGATGGTGTGTCGATATCGGCATTGTTGCCGGATCTGGCTGACCTGATGACCTTACGGCATTTTTATGTAAGGTGGTATTGTAATGCCTCTTCAAGTGGCCCGAACTCGTGAACCATTTATTGCAGGCGGTACAGTTGTAAGTTTTAGGTCGTCTAGCTTCATTAGATTTCCAATTCGCGCCCTTGCTACCGATAGATGGCATGGCGGACGCAGGGTTCGGAGGCTGTGTGCTGGTGATCTGAGGCGGGTTCGGTGAATCGTAAGGTCGATAGGGCGGCTTCAAATCTGGCGTATTGGACACCACCGCTCCCGGGTAGTCGCTCAACGGTGGCATTTGAACACCCGCGTAAAGTTTTTGGTCAACATGTAAAAATGTTTTTTGATCTCCATGAACAGGCAGGAATTTGTCCTGTGTATACACGTATTTTTGGTCACCGTGAAACATTTTCGTGTCTACTTGATAGTTTTTTTGTTCGGCAAATATTTTTTGATCCTTGAACATATCTCCGTTGACTTGGGGGTTGTTGTACAATTTCGCTTCCCATGGCATTATTGGCAATGTGCGGATGTTTGTGTCTCGGACCTGCGAAGGGGTCTCCTCATAAGTGGGATTCTGCGTCTCTCCTTCGTTGCCTTGGTAAACCACCTTGTGGGAATCAAGATCTAATATATCCGATGACTCTTCCTGTTCCTCCTTTATCTTATCAGTTTGATAAGCACCCGCGCTGTTGTACTGTTTGGGAGGAAACTGCTGAAAGGCCAGCGGCACAGTATTAGAGACGCCGCTGCTGCCAGCATGAGCAGAGTTGCAGTGCTCGTTTAGTTGTACAACAGAATCGCACACGAATCCACATTTGTCACATTGGTTCGGCGACGGCGATGGTGTCGGTTGGTTGAGCGGTTGGCCATAGACAGGACTCGAGGATGACACTTGAGAGACACGATCTTGAATGTTGTACGGATGAAAGCGATTAGATTGCTTATAGTCTTGATTATAATTGGGCTCCCAGTTGAGTTGTTCGGCGTGCGCGTTAGTGAAGCCGGAGTGAGGATAGTTGTTAGCATATTGTGTACCTGGTGAGAACGTCGTCTGATCGGCGTTTTGGTAGGGCGACGGTGCACTGTGGTAGCTCTGCGGTGTCGCCGGGTGCGGAAACTGCCCTGACGTTTCAGGCGTTGCCCGATGTTGGAAGTCGGGACTGGGCTTGGTGATCATGCTGTCGCTGGAGTCAGCGGGCGCCGACACCGTCTCGCTCCTCACTTTGGTGTTATTGTTCTCGTTGTCATTCTGTATATTCTGCGTTCCCCACTTGACATACAGATTCTCCTTGTGGTATTGCAAATGTACATCTAAAGATTCCACGGAATCTAAATAAAGATTGCAAACCTTGCAGTGGTAGTCCCGCGATGTTAACGTCGACGACACGGTATTACTGCTGGCCATTTATAACACCACACCGTCTCCTCCAGCGAAAAAAAAATGAATACACGTCGCTCCTTGTCTTGTGGTACATGGAAGTTGTTCGTCAGTCTGTGCCGGTTAACCACATCTTCCTGCGCGTCCCTCTGCTGTTGTGTTCGCGGCAATAGATCGCGAGCGCCGAGCCACGTGCGCGGCGTAAACAACGCCACTACTTTATCAAAACAAACTTGAGTGCACAACCGTCGCTCGTAAACACTGTCTATTCAATAAACATTTAAGTCTCTTTAGTAAGATATCGTCACTTAATTGTAATCGTGTTTAAAGTTAATCACAGTATGGCACTTGTGGTGTGGAGAGACGTGAGGTGGTCGCGAACGGTCAAGTGCGGACGCTGCGAACGTTTAGTAACAACTGACAGCCTTCCCGAAGTCGCCTACGGGGGCATGACTTCAATAACAATTCGCAACCGTCCCCACCAGTCCGTGAGTGCGAGCGAGAGCGGCGCCATGAACTTATCGCTCCTT